>WAAB01016255.1:31238-71590 GCA_013389865.1 Piaya cayana | reverse complement strand
TTCTAGTTCAGCCTTAGCCTCTCTGATTTTTTCCCTACACAATCTGACTTCCCTCCTGTAGTCCACCCAAGAGGCCTGCCCCCTCTTCCATAGCCTATAAATATTTCTCTTCTTCCTGATGTCCCTAGAGATGTCTCTACTCAACCAAGCCGGTTTTCTCCCCCTCCAGCTCTTTTTCCGGAGCACGGGGATGGCTTTCTCCTGAGCTGCTAGGATCTCCTTTTTGAAGAGAGCACCTCTTGCACCTTCTGGTGCACTAAAGATGAAGATTTTAGTGTAGGTAATTATTAATTAGGCAATTATTGATTATGTTTTTGTAGTGAATTAAAGACATTTGATCTGGACCAGCACTAGGAATCGTTAACATTACATTGAGACACAACATGTAAATTAGCCCTGCTCCAGAAGGTTTGCAGTCCAGTCATGAGACAGGAAATAGGCAACAGCAGATGAATAACTGAGACACTTAAATTAATGCTCATGCAGTTCATTATGCAGAAAGCACTGTTTATCTGTTGTCAAGAGTTTTTTAGGCATCCTGTCAAAAAGGATTTTTCATATGTTTCAAGGCTATTTGCTATTGGAATTAATGCCTGTTCAGAAGAACTGTGTCTAATGGAGACCAGACATAAACAGAATATGGTGGTTTTCTTTCTTTCTTTCTCTTAAATGTATTTTTCCAGAAAAAAAGTGTTCTTCTTTTACCCCTCTCCTTTGAGTAATATTTGTGCCAATATTTATAATAATGGGAGATCACGTATTTTTTGAAAACTCCAACATATATGTTCTTCCTACTATTCATCTCATCAACTATATTCATATTTTGTCAGCCTTTTGGCAGTCCGGTGTTCAAAATGTGCCAGGTGGATTTTAATGCCAACTGACAGCCATCTTTTGAAATTATTTAACCAGGAAATACTTTGTGACACACAGGGATACATACTAGCAGCCAATCAACCATTTACATTGCTAAGTCTATACCAAAACCATTAGGAACAGAAAGTCTACCTAATAGATTTTGCATTGTGCTACTTGTCTTCATGAGAGGGATAACTGAGGACAGCTGCAAGTTTGTAAAACTACAAGTAATGTTAGACCCAAAGTGATGTCAGAATAGCATTGTCTTCCTTAAAGAAATGTCTTACTGATCCCTGGATGTGGTGTTATAATAGGAATAAGTTTCTGTGAGCCTTCAAGGTCCTTAACCAAAGGATCATGACTTGTCTGCTGATACTCTATGTACATAGTTCAGGAGAAACTCTCCAAGAAGTGGGCTTGAATGTATGAAAGAAAGGCATAGGATTTATTGCTAATTTGTTAGTAACCTTTTAAAACTATAGAAGTAGCAATGACCAAATGAGAAAGGATCCAGGCCCAACCTTCTGCTTGCTTTTTCTTTTGGATTACTGAATCACAAATATCACAGAGCAGCTGATGTGGGCAGGCCCCTGTGAAGACTGTCTGGTTCAGCTTTCTGTTCAAGAAGGGTCACATATGGCAGGTTGATCAGGGCCATATCCAGTTAGAGCTTTAATGTCTCCAAGGACGGAGACTCCAACACATCTCTGGCAGGTAGCCTCTTCCAATGTTCTGTCACCCAATAAGTGTTATCTTGTGTTAAGACTGAATTTTCTGGGTTTTAATTTGCACCCGCTGCCTCTTGTCCTTTCACTGAGAACTGCTAAGAAGCTTCTGATTCCCTCATCTTCATTCCCTTCCGTCAAATATTTATACATATTGATGAGATCCCCCTGAGCCTGAGTTGAGTAATTCCACTGTTGTAGCTTTTCTTTATAGGAGAGATGCTCCAATCTCTTCATCATCTTGATGGTCCTTTGTCAGGCTGTTTCCATTAAGTCCAGGTCTCTCTTGTACTGTGGAGCCCAGAACTGTACACTGAGTACAATCATTCCAATACAGTCTTGCCTTTCCTCCATTTAAACTGCTCTAAGGATTGTGATAATTACAGCATGCTTTCAAAAGAGTAACTATCATTTTTCACAAGGTGTTCTGAGAAAAAACAGTTTGCTTATTGATAGTTTGGGTATTATCAATCCACACAGAATAGTCATATTTCTAATGTTTATTTTTGTGACCAAATCCAAGGGAACAATCTATCCAGGTTTTGCTACCTAAATTACTAGCAGGTATTAACAGTTTGTCTGACTTTTCCTTCAGGTAATGAAGCCATTGATTAGAAGTTAAAAAAATACCTGTGCACAACTCCTAGATTTCCTGCAACAAATCTTAACCATAGAAAGCTGACATTCAGGCAGGAACAGTCAATAACTTAGTTTAGACTAATAACTGCATTCACAAAACTCCTTTTCACTGCTGTGGTCAGTGATGTCAGACAAGGTATATGTGGCTTTCTCCAAAAGTCCTTGCAAATGCCAATAATAGCTGGAGTTGTAATAAGAAATGATTAATTACTGACAGAGAATATATTTCTCAGTTGTGTTCCTACTCCCAATGCCAAGGCTAACTAATAAAGGAGCACACATAAAAAGCCATGCATTCATTTTCTCCAAACCAATGGATTTTTATTCAACTTTTCGCACAATATATAATGAGAAATCAGATTGAACAATGAAGTTCAGATTTTTTAATTATGTTAAATATATTTTGATTGTTTGCATCTAGATAACATGTCAAGTGCAGTAATTTGATTATTTGAGTGGTACCTCTCAGCTGTTCCTTTTTCATTGCACCACCCAGATCTGCACACTATACATTTGATTACCCACTATACATTTGATCAAACAAACTTTCAGCTTTCTGGATACCTTTCATTATTTAGAACTTGTGCTCCTTCCTGTTGATTTTTTTCCCCCCCTTTCATGTCAAGATTGTCCATATAGCCTTTAATTTTAGCACATCTCAAACCAAGACAAACTCATGCTCACATAGCTATTTCAGAACAAAGTTCTCAAACAGTAGATTTTATGTCTCCTTGGCATAAACACAGTCATCCTCTCCTTAGTCTTCAGGTCAGTGCCAAGCATGGAGACTTGATTTAATGAGTCCAATTGTTTATACTGAGAATGTATTAGGATGGCCTGGGACTGAACATTTGGATTTCTTTGGCAAATTAGTCATAGAATAGGAGCAGGTTAGGGGCAGATTGATAAGGTGGTCAGGGACTGAATGGATATTGTAACATTTGTACCTTAGACACAGGACAGGAACAGATGTCAAAGGAAAGTTTTATTTATTTTAGCTGAATTCGTGGCAAATTTAGCTTGTTGACAGACGGAGAATCTATAACTTTGTAAACAAAGTGAGACTGTACTGAAAGCAAAATGCTTGGGTTAAAAAGAAGCAGCTATTACCTGATTCTTAAAAAAATCTCAAAAAAAATCTAATATTACAAACTATCACATTCTTCTAGACCTAAACAACATATTGAGAGATACAGAGCACTGAAGTTTTCTTGGAGAATTATTCCAAGTTCTAAATGTCTCACACATTTTTACAATCCAAAAGAATGCATCAAATATCAGATGCAAACTGTCATCAGTGCAGAATAAAACTATGATTTATCAACTGTCTATACTTAATGCTCTGAAGACAAAATAACAAAGCACAAATACAGGTAACGAAATGCTAAATCTTACTGTCAGTCCTTGTACAGATCCTAATCACTGATGTCAGTGGAGAGATGGTCTCAGAGCTCACAAGGCTTTCAAGAAGCCATTTCTTCTTCCATACCAGACTAATAAACAATTTTGCTGTTCTGTTTTTCTTTTTTTGTCTGCTGTTTTTTCAAGTTCAATATTACTGACTTTGTACCCAGCCTTTTTCTTCAAAAATGTTATGTACTCCCCAGCTCTTTTGAGAGTTTACGGTACAAAGACATACTGTGAAATTCTTCTGGGGTTTAAGCAAGCTTCAGTTCTCAGGTCTTCATTCATTTTGTTTTGATCTTAGTTGCTTATGGTCATATAATCTTAATTAGAAATTTTATCCCCAAGATTGTTTTATCATATCCTTTTCAAATCAGAAAAACTATGTGCAGTAACTCTCTATCTCATTCCTGCTTTCCTGACCTGTTTTCACCCCACCAATAAAGCTTGATTTCTGGTAACTGCAAGAGTTGACCTTTCATTAAGCAAAAACAAGCAATCTACAGCTCAAGTCACCTTCTTTGAACAATTTTTTCAGTGTGGAGTTCTTGGGATTTCTCTCCTACCTATAGGAAGAATAAACAATCATAAAGCATTTACTGAAGTATTAACTACTGGAAACTTATATCTTCTCCTTTCAACAATATCTTCTTTCTCTTCTAAATTTAAAGCATATATGATTACCATGAGTATTCCAATCTTCATGCAGGATTCCATTTTTGCTGATCAGTTCTAGACAGAGCAGAAAGAGCAAGCAAGTCTAATGCCATTTTTAACTTAGACAACCATGTATATTCCACTTTCTTTGTACTACTCTTGATGAAGAACAGCTAGGGCAACAACTGTAAATGATCCTATTTCTTTTAAATACTTTGGAATTAATAAAAATGTTAAGGGTAGTTTATGTTTATGTTAACAGCAACAGTGTGTGTGTAAAGACAGCCTTCCTCACTGCATTTCTCTGCTAGGCTCAGGGAACAAATTAGAGAAAGTTTAAACAAATACCATGCGTATGTATATACTATGTTAGTATTGTACGAACTGGTACTACAACTCTATTAATTCCAAACTTTATATTTTGAAAGCCTGTCTGCAAATCAAAATTTTGTCTCTTTTAACAGTTGATCAATACTAGTTTCAGCTGCTGTGTTTTTATAAGGAAACCTCTGCATTCTCTAAAATGTCTTTTGCTTATGAACACATCAAAATACCCAGAGAAAGCTGTGTTACCTAAAAAGAAATCATTCTCTATTATATGTTTACATATATAATTTTACTTTGAAAAAAGCTAATTTTGAGGCAGATCTAAAAGTGTGTAATCTTATTCTGTTTTGTTATAATTTATGTTAATATTACAAAGTATGCAGTCCTCAGGCATTGAATATATTTGTATTTGTATTTATATTTATATTTATATTTATATTTATATTTATATTTATATTTTATCAGTGCTGTTTTCTATATGGTAATTCTACACCGTGGTAATTCAACAATTCTCATAATAAACAGGGCTGGACTTTTTCTTTGCTAGATCTGATACTTGTTACATATGTTAGCTTTGTCGTATACCGGAAGTCATTGGCCTACATACCTGAACAACTGCTGGTAAATGGAAGACGAGAATTATTGCTTTTACTCTTCTTTTTCTTTTTCTTCTTCTTCTTTTTTTTCTTTTTTTCCTTTTGCAAGGTAATGAATGTATATACCACAAGACCTTTTACCACCTTCATCACTTTCCTCTGGACATGCTCTTATAGTCTGACAATCTTATATTGAGGCATCCAAAACTACACACATTACTCAAGGTGGGGCCACAGCAGTGCANAAAAAAAAATCTAATATTACAAACTATCACATTCTTCTAGACCTAAACAACATATTGAGAGATACAGAGCACTGAAGTTTTCTTGGAGAATTATTCCAAGTTCTAAATGTCTCACACATTTTTACAATCCAAAAGAATGCATCAAATATCAGATGCAAACTGTCATCAGTGCAGAATAAAACTATGATTTATCTACTGTCTATACTTAATGCTCTGAAGACAAAATAACAAAGCACAAATACAGGTAACGAAATGCTAAATCTTACTGTCAGTCCTTGTACAGATCCTAATCACTGATGTCAGTGGAGAGATGGTCTCAGAGCTCACAAGGCTTTCAAGAAGCCATTTCTTCTTCCATACCAGACTAATAAACAATTTTGCTGTTCTGTTTTTCTTTTTTTGTCTGCTGTTTTTTCAAGTTCAATATTACTGACTTTGTACCCAGCCTTTTTCTTCAAAAATGTTATGTACTCCCCAGCTCTTTTGAGAGTTTACGGTACAAAGACATACTGTGAAATTCTTCTGGGGTTTAAGCAAGCTTCAGTTCTCAGGTCTTCATTCATTTTGTTTTGATCTTAGTTGCTTATGGTCATATAATCTTAATTAGAAATTTTATCCCCAAGATTGTTTTATCATATCCTTTTCAAATCAGAAAAACTATGTGCAGTAACTCTCTATCTCATTCCTGCTTTCCTGACCTGTTTTCACCCCACCAATAAAGCTTGATTTCTGGTAACTGCAAGAGTTGACCTTTCATTAAGCAAAAACAAGCAATCTACAGCTCAAGTCACCTTCTTTGAACAATTTTTTCAGTGTGGAGTTCTTGGGATTTCTCTCCTACCTATAGGAAGAATAAACAATCATAAAGCATTTACTGAGGTATTAACTACTGGAAACTTATATCTTCTCCTTTCAACAATATCTTCTTTCTCTTCTAAATTTAAAGCATATATGATTACCATGAGTATTCCAATCTTCATGCAGGATTCCATTTTTGCTGATCAGTTCTAGACAGAGCAGAAAGAGCAAGCAAGTCTAATGCCATTTTTAACTTAGACAACCATGTATATTCCACTTTCTTTGTACTACTCTTGATGAAGAACAGCTAGGGCAACAACTGTAAATGATCCTATTTCTTTTAAATACTTTGGAATTAATAAAAATGTTAAGGGTAGTTTATGTTTATGTTAACAGCAACAGTGTGTGTGTAAAGACAACCTTCCTCACTGCATTTCTCTGCTAGGCTCAGGGAACAAATTAGAGAAAGTTGAAACAAATACCATGCGTATGTATATACTATGTTAGTATTGTATGAACTGGTACTACAACTCTATTAATTCCAAACTTTATATTTTGAAAGCCTGTCTGCAAATCAAAATTTTGTCTCTTTTAACAGTTGATCAATACTAGTTTCAGCTGCTGTGTTTTTATAAGGAAACCTCTGCATTCTCTAAAATGTCTTTTGCTTATGAACACATCAAAATACCCAGAGAAAGCTGTGTTACCTAAAAAGAAATCATACTCTATTATATGTTTACATATATAATTTTACTTTGAAAAAAGCTAATTTTGAGGCAGATCTAAAAGTGGGTAATCTTATCCTGTTTTGTTATAATTTATGTTAACATTACAAAGTATGCAGTCCTCAGGCATTGAATATATTTATATTTATATTTATATTTATATTTATATTTATATTTATATTTATATTTATATTTATATTTATATTTATATTTATATTTTATCAGTGCTGTTTTCTATATGGTAATTCTACACCGTGGTAATTCAACAATTCTCATAATAAACAGGGCTGGACTTTTTCTTTGCTAGATCTGATACTTGCTACATATGTTAGTTTTGTCGTATACCGGAAGTCATTGGCCTACATACCTGAACAACTGCTGGTAAATGGAAGAGTAGAATTATTGCTTTTACTCTCTCTTCTTTTTCTTCTTCTTTTTTTCTTTTTTTCCTTTTGCAAAGTAATGAATGTATATACCACAAGACCTTTTACCACCTTCATCACTTTCCTCTGGACATGCTCTTATAGCCTGACAATCTTATATTGAGGCATCCAAAACTACACACATTACTCAAGGTGGGGCCACAGCAGTGCAATGCAGAGTGGGGTAACTACCTCCCTTGACCAGCTAGCTATGCTGTGATTGATGCACCCTAGCACATAATTTGGTGGTCAGGGCACAAGATTGACTTATATTTGACTTACTATCAATCCAAGCCCCCAGTTATCTTTCTGCATATCTGCCCTCTAACCTCTCATCCTCCAGTTTGTTCACATAACCAGGACTGCCCTGTGTCAAGTGGAGAGTCCAGCACTTGCTCTTGTTAAATTTCATATGATTGATGATTGACCAGCACTATAGCCTATCCAGAGATCTCTCTAAGGCCTCTCTGTCCTCAAAGGATGCCACAGCTCCTACTGGATTAGTATCATCAGCAAACTTACTCAATGTACATTCAGTTGAATGTAAATGAATCAATGAATTCAAACTCTACTCATTGGCTCCCTGTGACAGGGCAAGAGGCAATGCGTGCAAACTGAAACACAACAGATTCCATTTAAATGTAAGAAAACACTGTTTACAGTGAGAGTGATCAAATACTAGCACAAGTTAACAAGAGAGGCTGTTGAGTCTCTATTTTTGGAGATATTAAAAACCCAATGGGACATGGCTGTGAACAACCTGCTGTAGGTAATGATCCTGATTTATGTGGGGGGGTTGGACTAGATGATCTCCATATGTCTCTTCTCACTTCAGCCATTCTGTAATTCTAATTTTAAGATCAAAGGTGAAACGAGTTGTTATGTGTGTTATCATTAGTAACAAAAAACCCCAAGCAACTAAGATGAAAGAAAGTTTCTCTTTGACATTAAGGAGTCTCTTTGGCCCTTATACAGCACCCTATTGCAAAGAAGGTTCAGGGCTTGCAATTAACATGATGAATGTATGTAATCAATTTAAGTTTCTCTAGTTGGAGCATTCAAAGCTTTATAAATTTTCAGAGAGCATGGTAAATTTTTCTCAACAGACCTCTGGATGTCATGTACTCCAACCTTCCACAATCTGTCAGCACTGCATTGATTTAAGAAATATTTATGAACTGTCCAGAAAACATTCACCATTATCCATCAAGCTCTGCTTTAGATATTAAATAAACAATTGAATGCTCCAGAGGGAAAAATTGCAAACAACTATGATATTAGGGCAAAATAACCTTTAATAATGTCTCTCTCTCTCTCTTCATGTATAAGAAAGCAAAAAATCAACATACATTCTGAAATGATGGTTTTGGAATTATCTGAACAGAACACCATTTTCTAGTGTGGAAATTTCTGCTGTCTAGGTTTATCATTCTTATTTAGCATGAAAATTATCTATATAATCTGTGGTGAAGACTGGAAAGCTGGTCTGTGCCAGAACCAGCAAGCAAATCCATACCTACTCAAGTTTGGCAAGCTGAATTTGTAACAAACTATAGTTCTGGAGATGGAGGATGATGGAAGCAGGTTCAGCATTATACAGTAGAAAGTGGAGAAGAAAAGAACAGAGAGCAGGAAAGGTGCAGTAAATGGAGTGGAATTAAACAGGCCAGAGGTAGAAGATCAATATTTTCAATGTGCTGCTGAAACAGTTGAAAAAAGTTGATGTTTGTTGGTAAGCACAGGTTGAAGTGTTTTCATGATGAGAGATTGTCCTATCAGTAGTTAACAAAAATTCAGAATAAACCCACTCATACTGCGAGAAGGTCACTATGATATTCACAATAAAATAAGAAAATTTGTGCATGGCAGATTACTCTGGGTTGACAAGGCTTCTTTGTAAAGGTGTCTGGAGGCAGACAGTTATGCATCTGCACAACTCTAAGCTGTAATAAGAGAGTAGCTGTATTTAAAGAACAAAGCTTGACATTTACCTTCTGTGAAAAATAAAAAGATTGAACACAAATAATTTTTCTTGACAGCACTGAAAGCTCATCATGATTAGCTGGAAAAAGAAATTAAATATCATTAAAAGGTCATAAGTACTTGCAGGATCTGAAAACTAGGGGAACACAAATTTGATAAAAGAGTCTTGGAGAAAAATTTTTTACAACTAGATGGGCTAGTTGATGAGATTCTGCTTGGAAAGTAGGCACTGACACAGATGAGGAAGCATAAAGGGCCTTTTGTTTTATTTTGAAAAATTCTTTATACAGAAAAAAAATCTACAATGAATCATCAAGTACCTTTAAAGTAATGTAAACATCTGCTCTGAATACCAAATCAAGTCTTCATTTTTTAAAAGTGACATTTCTCAAATAATGAATCAACGTTTCAAAAAACCTCCACCTCCATGTACTGCCTCAGTCATTCACAAATTACAGAAGATCTTTATATTTTAAACTGTCTAAGGATAATTTCATGGGGTTTGCTCTCCATAAACCTTCTTTGTATAAATATAAGCTCAACACCTTAGTATTTTGATCGTAGATATAAAAATGTTTTGACACTTTATTCTCTACAATTTAGTTAAGGTTCATCTAACAGAGAAAAAAAGATATTTTTTGCAGATTCCCAGTCTTTTCTGGTTTATTAAAAAAGTCCTCTTCCAGACCCAGGGGAAATATCTTTCCTTCTCAGATTTAGGAGACAGTGAAAATAACTCTAAGGACTGGCAGTTGCTGGAAATTTAAAACATTTAGGGTAATACTGTTAACACAGAATAAGTTAAAAGTAACTTGATCCAGGTTGGTGGAGATATTTGATTGAAATAAATGTATTATTTCAGAATTTATAATTCAGTTAGACAGCAAATGTATCAAAGGCCAATAAAACAAATTCTTAAACATATTTGTCAGTGGATTTCCCAAGAAAATGTGAAGCATTAAGAAACTTTTATAAGTCTGAAATAAGTTAGAAAGCAAGATTTCACCATGACATGAGTTTTTAAGATTTTTAACTCAAGACCTTACGAAATATTTTCCTTTTGTTTTCTTTAATGAAAAGTCTTAACAGATATCCATAAATACCAGAGCATGTCTCCATTAAAACAAAGAACAAAAAAGCATGGGCTCAGAAGAGCAAATGATCTAATGAGTAGAAACTTTACTGCCAATAAAACTGTCTAGCTCTTTTCTGAACCTGAAAGCACCATTGGTTTCCATAAATTCCTGTGACAGTAAGCTTCAAATGTCATGAACTGCTGTGCAAAATTACACTTTCTTTTGCCTATGGTTCCACTGTCACCTTATACAGCATCTTCGTGGGTCTGTAGACTGCTTTTCATATATTTCTTCAGGGTTTACCCCATATTACACATGAATGATCTGAGTTTTTTTCTGAATTTCTTCTCCAATGTGCAGCAATCAGCCAGCAAATGTAGCTGAGCATCATCAGAAAGAGACCTTTCATTGTACTTCTCCCTCTCCAAGTGACTGTGGAAGATGGTAAACAACACACCCCTTCCCAACATGCATCCGTTGTGGATGTAAACAACAGAGCATAAGTTTATAGACAGGTTAAGAAAGTTAAAACAAAGAATATGCTAAAATGTTACTTTGGAGCAGTGATAAAAGAACTTTTCTAAGGCTCTTTATAGTGCATTAATACAAAGTCTACAGAATTTGATATCAATCAGTTACTATTTGTGACATTTTCAACAGATACTCAGAGTATGGGAGGAGAAGGAAAAGGTCGCTTTCATCTTCTTGCCAACTTATAGTCAAATAGCCTTTTTTTCACTCTCAGGAGTCTTAGACAATTTACAGAGTTCAGCTGTAAGGGAAATTTTGTTCCTGATTTCTTATCATTCATATTAAAAGATTTTCATTATTTCATTATAGTTCTCAAGTGTTTACTTACATGCTATTGAAAAGTATCAGACTAACAACCCTTCAGAATGAAGTTTCATATTTATACCTAGATTAGGTATGGTGCGGCTTTTTCAAAAGGTTGTTGGCTACAGGCTTAAAAATGGTCTAGATCAAGAAGTAAAGCAGTGATCAAAAGACTAATTGTGTCTTGGATGCCATACAGGTACTATGAAGCAAATATTCAGACAATCTTCTTAGTTTCGAAATGAGGTACTAGTGACTGATTTCCCTGTAATACTTGTGTTTGAAAGTATTAACTTTTCCAGAAAGACATGAAGTAGTAAAATTTAGCTGAAGTACTCAGAACCACCTCTTATACAGAATATGAGGAACCGCTAGAGTCATTAAGTTAAAGCTCCTTCCACAGAATCATGGGTCACTGTCACTCCAGGGTTCACACTTGACCAATGTTTCCCTTAGGAAAACCATTAATCACTGGTAATCTTTATAACAATAAGTAATCGTTACAGTATATGGTAAAATTATTACTCCAATATAGTAACCTGAATATTATTATTTCCTATGATCTAATTAGTTCCCATCAACTGCGAATGAAAAAAAAAACCAACAAACCAGGAAAAAACCAGCTGCCTACAGGAAAAAAATACTTGCATATATGAGCACAGAGGCAATGCTTGCCATCTCTGGAACAGATAGAAATTGAATGACTGTATATTAAGAATAATATTAAAACCAGGCATAAAAATAGAGGAAAGAACTTGGAAAAATAAAATAAGTGAATTCATGCTACTTCTGCTTCTGGTTAATGCAAAATGAACACCTAGTTGTTCCACTTTTTGTGAAAGAGGAATCACATTTTAGTATATGGGAAAAACAGGTGATGGTAAAGCGTGGTTCTACTTATCATTCATAGCTGCAGGCTCTTAAAAGGCAAAACTGAAAGAGAGAGAAACATGGATCACTGAATTCCATGCAAGTACGCTCTCGCTTTGGCAGGAACATTGTAAATGTGCAAGTATTACGTACAATTTATCATCTACTGAAATAGGTGCTGGATGGTATTTCTTTTTCCTTTCTTTTGGCCACACTGAGGAGGGTTTGTCATTTTAAGTGTGTAAGAGAATTGTCTTTACAGAAAAACATGGTCATATTGTTACTGAGGAGATTCAACAAGACTTTTTTGAAACAACCTTTTCTAACTAGTAAGGAGTATGCCAGCATTGATCTTTGTACAGCATTATAAAAGCTCTCCACTTGTCCACCATTTCATAAATGCAAATCAACACATCCAGGGTCACAATATAATTCCTCTAAAGAATTTTCCTGCAGATAAAATGGTCATTATGGTCAAAGTCCAGCCACTGAATTGTACCAACAGTTTTCACGTAGGCAAGTCAAAGACAGAAGCTGCTGCTGCTTTTGGTGGCACCACTGCAACTTCATTGTGCCCTGCAGGCCCGTGCAGAGCAATGTAGGCTTCCCAGGTGTGCTCTTGTGCTCTGCCTTTACCAGGTGGTTAGTGAGGTGCACAGGAGCTGACACATCAGACTGCTTCTCAACACCCGGAAAGACGCAAGAATTTGAAAGTAGAAAAAATCAAGACTAGTCATGAAAGAGCAGGTACAATGCAAGTGTGCAGGATATAATGGGTTACATTCTAAACACTGCATCACTGGAAATCACTTCTGTTGCTGTATTATTACCATGTTATATGATATCATTATGAGTTTCTCGTTAAGGATTTGTCTGTGAGCATGAATGAGACTAGATCTTTCTTGCTCTGTGGTCCTTGACACTCATTTCTTGCATCAGAGTCTATTAAGGTGTTGAATGTCTAAATTGCAGTAACATACATAGGGAACCCCATGCACCTACAGTCTGAATTAATTTATGGTCATCAGCAACATTGATAACATCTTCCTCCTAGATTTTTCTGTGTGGCATGTTCATCCTGAATATAGGATATAATCATTCACAGGCTTATAGTGAATCTCATATTAATGTACCAAGTATTTTTTACTATTTTTGACAAAAATCACTTATTTTGTCTTGTTCTTGTTGCATATGTATACGCTCATATTCTATACTTGAGGATACTTTCTCCTCCTGATGAAAACTACTGTCATATTCCTGAAACCATATCCTCCATAAATAGGAACATCACATAGATGGAACCTTACATAGATATCAATGAAAACAGAAATTAGCAGGCAGATGTGCAAGGTGCTTTCCATAGGGTATTACATATAGGTTTTGCAGGATATCATAAAGCAAACTAAGAGTGCTTGATCATAGTACAAAGACCAAAAAAGTTCAGTGTGTGCAACCACTGGAAATGTTTTTATTAAAACTGATGTTCTGTTGTCACATTTCTCTTCATGTTACCAAAACCAGAAGCTTTTGCCCACCATAAAAATTTAGCTAGTGTTAAGTAGTAAGTGATAAGTTCAAAGCAATAGTTACTCTTTGAACAAGCCATAAGTTGTGAAAGACATAATTCATACCAAGGCCAATTAGAATTTTTTCAGTATGCAGTACATACCGTGTTCTAGCAGCATTAATATTTTCATCTACTTAATCAGAGCCATGAATATCAGAATTAATTATTCTACTTAAAGAGTGTAAAGGATCTTAAGATCAAAGAATACAGTGAAATTCAGAATAATACTTTGCATCATTAGCAAATGTCAATCTGTGTTTAAGATATATATTTTAGATTACTAATACTTGATCTGGAAATTAATAATTTTGGAATTATGATAGATGGATGATTAGTCCAAAGAATTTTTCCTGTACATAACATACTGTCACCCTTTGAATGCCGGCACAATTGCTACTACCTCATGAGAAATTAACCTGTGGGATGTCTGACTTTCTTCTCTGCTCTCGTCCCTATGTTTCATCTAATTTAACTCAGACTCATTTTAGCAGAAAAGCAATGATTCATTGATAAATTCAGCTAAATAAATGTTACTTTCTTCAAATAAATCCATGGAAAGCATCGGTAAACTTTACTAGTAAGGTAGTCCCTCAAAACAAACATGATCATATCATCTTCTTGATCATAAGACTTTGATGGGAGAGATATCCTTAACTCTATCTAGACATACAGAGGCCATCTGCTGAACTGAATTGTTTTCTGTAGTAGTTTCACATGGATACATGGTATTTGGACACTGTAGTATACCAAGGATGTGCACCTTTATTTCAATCACCATGAAGGGAAAACTATATGCTAAGTTAGAGCCTTCTGATGATTTGAGCATTTCCTGTGATTAAAAGATTAGTGTTACTTAAACATTTACAGTTCATTGTCTTTTAATGATGGAGGAGTTCGAGTCATTAGATACAGTAGGCTGTAGTAAATCAGAAATTAAACAGACAATACAGTTGTCTTGGATTCTCAGTCCCAGAGTTAAGTCTCTGTGAAAAGATTTGGAGGACACTTTCTGCTTGGAAACTGCAGAATTGATGATAAAGAGCCTGCTTTTCATCCTACAGAAAACATGCCAAAGGAAGGTAGAAATGAATGGGATCACATGTACCACATGAGACCATCTGGAGGGATGTCTCTCCATGTATGTAGAGCCGTATGTAGAACTACGTAGTTGCAGAAAACTGTCCACTGGCATTTTGTGATTTCACCTGGAAGAAATGGAAGAGTAAAGGCAAGTGATTAGAAAACACAGCTTGGGGGTTAAAGAAGGGTGGGAAAGACAACACTTAGAGAATTTTATTTGCAGCCCTTGAGATCAAACAGATGGGTTAAATTGCAAATACATTCACTAAATGGGCTTTTCTCCAAACCAAAAACTTTCATGACATTCTTGGATCCAGGTAGATTACTCAGATTAAAAATTAGGCAAGGAGTATTCCCTAGAAGATCAGAACTGAAAAGTTTGAATATTTCATGCCTTTCTAGTCCTGTGTCATATTTTATTGCCTGGGAAATACTAAGCTGTCGTGTCTGGAAATACACTTTCTGTCCTTCATTGTGTATTTACTGTGAACAGCCAGTGCCAGTAGTATAATTAACCCCACTTGGAAAGTGACAACTACAATCGTAGCTATGCATGAGTATAATGAAAATGTTTTTTAAGGGAAAATAACATACTGGTAAAATAATCTAAAGGGTTTTAGGAAAATAATGGATTTTTTATTGTACTTTAAAGAACTGTTTATATTACTAAGTATGTAAATACCATGTACTGTTCTCCTGTAATTGATTTTAAGATTTCTATTAATTTGGAGTTTCTAAGATGGATTTAAATGAAGATCTCAGAAGCAAAGACAATTTAGCTGATGTTAATGGCTTACCTTTTGTGTTTAAAATGTAGTTCTGACAACACTTTATTCTCTAATATTTCCTATTTTTCAAAAATCCCTCAGATTATGTGGTATAGGTATAAAAAAGATCATCTTTTGCATTATTTTAATACTGATGTATTAACAAAGAGTTAAAAAAAAAAACAAAAAACCCCCACAAAACAGCAGAAAGTTTATAGGCTTTCAGTATTAGAACACCAAATTGCTCAGACTCATATCACTTATTTCTGGGAGGTTTTCTTTTCTCTCCCCTTTCTGGCCCAGATGTGGTACTAGTAACATAATTGGATTGGAGTGACTGGAGCTAAAATTAAATTTATGTGAACTAAAGTGTTCACAGAATGATTCAGAGTTGACATGCAAAAATGGATACAGGTTACATATTTGGCTGAAGTGGTATAAGATACGGTTATAAGTAGTTCTTAGAGGAAAAAATATACACCATAAGCTCATCTGACATTCAGTACAAATGACAGTTTGGCAGAGCAATAAAGTGGGCTTTGGGAATCCTTCTACCAAATCAAATATTTCGCAGTCACAACAACTGGTTCTAGTTCAAAGTCACTTAAGGGCCAGTACATCAGTTCACACAATCAAGCTTTCTGCAATACCAAGTAACATCTGTCCACAATAATGAATCTTCATCATATCTGGTTTCATATTCCTATGCCATATAAAACCATCATAAATTTTGAGTCGTGTGCTTTAATATGCACAATATGGTCATATGCCCACAACTGTTTCATATCCAATTGTCTCTGTAACAGTTAACTGTGACTGTCTCATTTTATGGTTCTGGAACACAATGTTTCATAATTTAGAGCAGATAGCAAGAAAATCCACTACAATCAAGAAGAAGAAAGTTGATGTTGCATTTTCTGTCATATTTCCTGCTTTCATACTTGGTCCTTCCAGCGTGTTTCTTGTTTTACTCTTTCTTCTTATATGACTCCATTATTTGGCATAGATTACATTACACAAACTCAATACTATAACATACAACATCAGTTCAAGATCCAAATAATTGCATCCTCTGCAGTTGTATTTCATCAGTCTGAACTTGAATTTTGTCCAGAAGGCATGTATAATCACAGAATCATTAGGTTGGAAAAAACTCCAGGATCATTGAGTCCAATCATTCCTATCAATGTTGTTTGAACAAGGTTTAGTGTAATAGAAAAATATGTCAGCAGAAGGGAGTAAAAGATCTTTCACCTCTTGCTGGTGTTGCAACTGTAGATGCCCAGCTGAATATTATTATAGACTCACCAGTTCTTGGACCTATACTATATGCAAAAACTGAAGCATTCTAATCTGTACACACACTTCAATCATGTATTTGCACTGAGAGAGAAAGGTGTATTTTGAAGTGGAATCTCTTTAATTGTAGAAATAGTTAACAGATACCTTGAAACCTTGAAAGTCCAGAGGAAACATCTGCATTTTTTGGTCCAATGATGAACATATTAATGTGGCTGTGAAGTTTTCAGCTTTCCTAATGCACAACTCTCTCTCCCAGTGGTTACAATAATCCTGGTAAATCTACTAAGGAAAATACTTTAGTTTGTGTCTTTTATAATGATGTGTGAAAGTTTAAAAAGTGGGTTTTCACAAAGCAAATTACACAAAATACCATAGTTGCCCTTCATTTACTAATGTCATTTCATTCTGTGAAAAATATGCCAACTGTGTTACCAAAAATTCATATGCATTGAACTAGCACTGAAATACCATGGTAACCACTATACTCTGCCTTTGCTGTTTCCCTGAACACAAAGTCTAATAGTTCTGCAGATACTATTTTGATTTTGTACCCCATCACATTTTTAGCCTTTGCAGATGTATTGATTTAATCTGTGGTTTTTCTCCCTCAAAGACTATGTCTTCTTGTCTTTCATATGAGATTACATTGTCAGCATATATATTATTTGTTTACTGTGTTGTTTATGCTAAATCCTCTTTATTAATTTTATAATAATTGTCTCCTTCATGAAAAACTTTGATTAGTTGAAAATTTTTTTCTCCATGGACTAGCTCATATCAGCAATCCAGTATGGTGATAGTCAGTTTTACAGAGAAAACTCAGGAGAAAAAATAAGTTGGGTTTTCCTGAGACATAAGAAGTTGTTCACATTGAGCATTCTGTGTCATAATTAATATTGGTATGAAAAAATGCCAAGGTAATGAACTTGATGGATATCTTGGATAAGTAAAAATGAACTTGATGGAAGTCTGGACAAGTAAATTCTCTCTGAATATGCATTCCATTAAAATGTTTCCATTTAAGCATAAGAAATAATTTTCGTATTTTCTGGATGGTGAAACACTAGAGAGGTTATCCAGAGAGGCTCTGAAGTCTCAGTTTTTGGAGGTGCTAAAAATTTACCTGACGCAGCTTTTGTGCCATCTTCTGTAGGTGACTGTGCTTTGTGCAGAGGGATTGGATTAGAAAACCTCCAGGAGAGCTTTCCATACCTTGGCTACTCTGTGATTTTGTGAAGTACAGTTTCTCTGCAAATGCTCTGATTGCTGTCACTAGAGGACAAGAGAATATTATATTGCCTCAGGGGCACCTCTCAAGCCAGTTTTGGTGTTGACCAAGTTGAAGAGAATCATTGCTTCAAAGCAACTATCTTTGTTCAAGAATAAACTACCTATCCAAAGAGAGAGAAGTTAGACTAAAAGATACACTAAAAAAAGGGTAAATTTTAGATTAACTCTGTATTTCTTTAATACTGAAAAAATTCCTCATGAAAAGACTTTATGTCCTTTTCCCATCAGCTGTTACATATTCTCTTTTTCCTAGGAGGCAATATTTTTGTCATTTAGGCAGGCTTAATGGAAGAAATCCACAGGCCAGAGATAGGAAACAGGTGACAAAATGCATATTAATAACTGGAATACTTAATGGAAGAAATCCACAGGCCAGAGATAGGAAACAGGTGACAAAATGCATATTAATAACTGGAATACTTAATGGAAGAAATCCACAGGCCAGAGATAGGAAACAGGTGACAAAATGCATATTAATAACTGGAATATAAGAAAATAACCTTTGTCTCCTAAGTAATTGTTTTGTCTTCTTATCTCTCTTTTTCAGGATTTGCATAGTAAAAAGCCCAATCTGAATTCTAGCTAAGTCATAGTACAAAGGCAGAGATAAGAGATCATGGGGTTATCCAGAGTTGAAGGATGCCTCTATATAACAGGATGTGCTAGCTCCAGGAATAGTAAACTTGTGCTATTCAAGCTCAGTATAGTATAAAGAAAAATGTTTTGGAGATTGGCTGTGAAGTCAGAGGTTCACTTTTCCATGGCTCACAGTTAATGCAGAACAGAAAGAGAAATGAGCTAGGAAGAAAAATGTCAAGAAATGCAGAGGAAGAAGATAGAGAGAAAGGTCATAATTTTTCACCTGCTAAGATCAGAGCATCATGTTAGTGGGAAATCACTCTTGTATTAGAAGTTTACCCTAATCTCCTGTGGTCAAACACTTTACTCTGCTTTTCCTAATCAGCTTTTACCATCATCTCATCTCAGGAAAAACTTTCTCTGTCTCTATAGAACAGGTAGTTGCTGCTGCCCTGTTATGTGTTTGTAAGGGAAAAGATTCGGTCTTATGTATTTATCTCTGTAGCAACCCAATGAAAACAATCTGGGTGACTCTTATTAACTTGGGTTTTTCTGATCTGGTTCTCCATAATAGGCAATAGAGATTCCTCAAAATCTCCAAGGTACAGTGGGATTCAGTGTAGAAAGAGTGAAAAGGTAAGTACACAGAGGCAGGCAGCAGTTTGAGGCCGCCTGCACATGCAGTAGTATTTTCTTTGGTTCATTGTACAGGACTTCAGTATATTTACAGTTGCAGCTGACATGACTTGAGGCTGGAATTGGGAAGAAAGGTGATTCTAAGCTGATCATGATGTGGGAGAACACAACAGATAGTTCCAATGAAGTTAAGGCACCATAAGTAGTAGGAGGAACATGAGAGTAAAAGAAGGAAAACAAGTGGAATGCTGCATCCTGACCAGCAGCTACAGTGAGGTTACTCTCCCTGTGTACTCAGCACTGGTGAGATTGCACTTCTCAGTTCTGGGCCCCTCATTACAAGAAGGATGTTGAGGTTCTGGAGCATGTCCAGAGAAGAACAACAAAGCTGGTGAAGGGGCTGGAGAACAAGTCTTATGAGGAGCAGCTGAAGGCACAGGGGTTGTTTAGTTTAACCTTGAGAAGAGGAGGCTGGAGGGTGACCTTATTGCTCCCTACAACTACCTGAAAGGAGGTTGTAAAGAGGAGGGTGCTTGCCTCTTCTCCCAGGTGACAGGGGAGAGGACAAGGGGGAATGGCCTCAAGCTACGCTGGGGGTAGGGGTCAGATTAGATATCAGAAAGAAATTTTTTCAGAGAAAGTGTCATAGAGCACTGGAACAAGATCACCAGGGAGGTGGCTGAGTCACCATCCTTGGAGGTATTTAGAAGGTGGGTAAATGAGGTGCTCAGAGACATGGTTTAGTGGCAGATAGGAATGGTTGGACTCGATGACCCAAGAGGTCTTTTCCAACCTGGTGATTCTATAATTCTATGATCCTTTCTGTAATAGATCAAGACTATGCTGTAATAGTTCCAGAAGCACGTTGGGCCTATTAAACCATCAGAAAATGTTCTTTCCACTGAAAATAAAACCAAAGAAGTAACTTTTAATCTGTACCTTTAGCCTTTATCCAGTTAAATCATAGTTCAGACAGTTCTTAATCAAATGAAACAATTTTGGTATAAAACTTCACATTTAACCACTGGTGTTTGAACAGCTTGTAATTACCTTAGTAGACACTGAATCAGCTTCGCAATTGACACTACAGTATTAACTTTTCTAAGACAACCTTTTTTCTAAATCAGACAGAGGAACTCAAGAAGAAAGCATCTGCTGAAAAATACTGACAGAGAAATTACTGACAGAGAAATTACCTGTCAACCTGGCTGCTGGGAGCCTGTGAACCAGGTCTATGAACCAGAAACAGCCTTAAAAATTACAGCTAGCCTCTTTGAAATACAGCTAGAATACAGATAAGCAAGATGCGTCCTGAGCTACCATCAATAAGGGTAAAACTAAGGAACCGTAATGGCAATTGAACATTTGAAAAAGTAGAAACAGGCTGAGAAATTAAAATTAATCTGAAAGAACTGAAAACACTGTCATTTATTTATTGGCTCTTAGAGGTAAAAAATCAAAATTAATGGCATCTAGTGGCTGCATGAAGTGGTGGTATCCTACACTCTCTTATGTCTCTAGAATATAAAAAGGACTTGATTTTTATCCAAAATATAGAATCTCTCTCTAACATCTTCCCTTATGACATGCAATTCTACTTGCCCAACCAGGCTGGATTCTGCAAGAACTTTCTACATAATCTTGGACTCTCACCAGGGATGTATAGCTGACTTTGGACTCTGTAACATGGACTTTCTTTGAACTGAGACTCTGTCTGCTATCTTATTTGTCCTGTTTTGGTCTCTCACACTTTGGGGCCAGTTTGGTCTGTTCTCCCACCTCTGCAATGTTTGAGTCCCACTCTTGGACTGATTTGTCCTTCCTTTGGGATGTTTAGTCCCCTTCTGAAATCTGCCTAATACGCTTGATACAGGTACTAAATATCCATGTAAGTAAAACATCATAAACATATCTGCTTTTATATTGTTGATGAGCTGCTTCACTAATAAGTTTGTAGTAACCTGTAATACACCTACTTAGTTGTTGCTATGATATTGCTTGTTGCTATATGATTTGCTACTGTTCTTATTGATTGCTGCCATGTTATTGATTAATACTCTATTATTGATTGCTTGTAGTAATTTGTAATAGCTTGAGGTAGGTAGGTTGGTTTACTAATTTACTCATAAATATACTTGCTAGTTTTTATTTCTGTGATATTTATGATAATCTGTAATAAAGTAGAGAAATTTGTAGGATAAAAACCTCCTTTGTGTATTACAGAATCCTGTGAGCCCACAGTTGCAATCTCTGCACACCCACAATCTATAGTAACCCTTTAGGCTGTGAGATCTATCTGTATAGCTATCAACATCATACATCCACCCAGTCTATGTGACTCTGTCCTCTGTTTTGTTATGTCTCTCTCTGCTCTTGGTAAAAAGAGATAGGAATATTTTGATAGAAACTCACACATCTGAACAGCGAAGCTACATCAGTGAAACTGATGTTTAAACTCCAAATTTGAATTTCACAGGCAAAGACTTTGATTAAACATATTACAGTCACACTGTGCTTTTCAAAACCATAATTCTGTGAGCCCTTCCATTCTATTTTGTTTGCTCTCACAAACAGGTGTCTGATGCAGGATCAACCTGTATCTATACAGTAATTAAGTGTAATTATATGAAAAAACAGAAGTGATTGAAAAATATATATCTGCAAACCTGGGTTTTGAATTGACCTGCATGATGTTTAAAACATAGCTTCTCTGACCCCTACATTCTCCAAGCACAATACAATATTGCAGTATACACTATTTTGTTTATTGCAATGGACCTCAGGGTAGATGTAAGAAGTGCTGATTTTTTTCTATGAAGTCACAGTCATCTTTGAAGGAGTTTTTCAACTAGTGGTTCAAAAAGGAATGCATTCATTGCATAGAGAAACCGGCTTGCAGGCTATAGGGCTAAAATGATGTAGCCATGAAGTTATAATTCTCAAAACCAATTCTTTGTTTCACCTTATTTTTTCCACTTCATAAGGCACTTATTCAGGAATTTTATTAGCAGGAATATTCTGTCCCTATGTTTGCCATAGGAACAAGATTCCTTCTTCAGCATATTTCTCTGTATAGACAATTGTCTATGGTGTATCTTTTGAGAAGTAATAAAAGCTTCCTACATGAATTTTTGTAAGCAGGTGTCTTTCTACACCAAAAAACTGAGAAGGAACAGCTTCTGTAAACTGCACCATATTTAAGAACAAATCTTCTGTCTGATGTTTACAAAGTTTATTTTACTGCTATAGTAGAAACAACTCTGAAGAAAAAATCATAGTGATTGCATATTATGATGAAATTGGAAATCTATATACAATTAAAAACATAGAAAATAGTTTTGTCTACTCCCTTGGTGCTGAACTTTGACATGTCAATAAAGTAGCAATGGGAAAAAGTGCAAATGTTCAGAACTAGTTTCTTAGTAGCTTCTTTGAATGCTTCTGCCCCTTATGGAATCTATGAAGAAAAAATAACACTCAGAAGAGATTTCTGTACTATACATCAAACTTGAAAAAACCTTGCAGCACCTCTTTCCATTGTGTATAATTAAATCCATTTCAAGAAGGAAATAATAAGTTTGGTTTTGCTCTAGGGGAACATTTTTTAATATTTCCAAGCTCAAAATCTTCTCTTGCAGAATAAAAAGACAATTTCTTCTGGTTGAGGATAAAGTTATGACACACTTGCAGATTAGCCCAATCATCTTACAAATTCCAATTATAATCCTATGTATAATAACTACTATAACTTTACGTATGGTAAAAGAAATTAATTCTGGTTAAAGATGTGGCAGTACAAAAATAAACCCTGAGATGTCAATAGTAGTAGCATTCTTATTTCTCTTTGTATGTTCTTTCAACAAGCTATTGCTTGTTGCTGTAAGCTATCTCTTATGTACTTGTAAAAATGACTATAGAGTTCAGTCCAGTACTGTGAACCTCTTCAGTTTGGAATCAACTTTTGATCCAGGTTTTCAAACATGCATCATTTAAATGCAAGATACTTCAATCTATAAAGTAGTAATTTAGAGAATTACTATGAACCACTAGAAGTTGTGCAAAAAGAGTGCAAGTATTCCTCAATTCATTTTTCAATTTTTTTTCAATCTCCAGATTAGGAAATACCATCCATTAAAAATCTATCCTTGGTTACTTTATTTTCAAACTAATATATTGGCCACAGCAACAAAAAAAGATTCTATGAATTTCAAAGTATTTGGCAAATTATTTTATAAAAGTATTAGAAGATCAAATATATGATGAGAAAATGTATTAGTTTGTGCACATTTTATGTTTTGAAGTACAATTTTGATGTCTGACACAAAGAAATCTCTGCAAAAACAATGGACACTCAGGTCTGAATGTAAAAAGTTTGTATGTGGAGATATTTACATGTTAGACTAGTCACAGTGAATTCTTACCACCTATGATCAATTACAGGACATTGAAGCAAGGGACATATAACCAAATGCATCTAAGTTAAAGCTGGTCAATGTCATTGGAAGGGTTTTCAAAAGGCCATGTAAATCTGAGGATACTCTTGAAGACTGGGAAAAGACAAACATTACTTCCATTTTCAAACAGTAATGAGGTGACTGACCAGTAACTGGTCCAGTCAATTGAACTTAGCTTGGTGACATATGAAGTGGATGGAAAACTGGCTGGCTAGACTATCAGGCTCAAAGAGGTACGCTCAATTGTAAAAAATCCACCTGTCAGCTAGTTATGAGGGACAGGCCTAGGGTTGATATCAAGGCCAATATCACCTAATACAGTCATTAATAATTTAAACACTGGGACATAATGCACCTTTAGAAAATCTGAGCATGAATACCAAACTGGAAAGAAAGGTAAATGTGTTAGAAAGTAGGACTGCCAATCAGAAGGACTTCTGAGGAATGCTGGAGAAACTGGTTGACAAGAATTTCAAAAGGATGAAAATGTTAATGCAGAATTATGGAAGAGAATGCCACAAAGTAGTAAAAGACAGTGACAGATTGACTAGAAAGTAGCTCTGTGGAAGAGTACCCAGGGCACAAGAAGCTGAATGTGATTCAGTAATGAGGCTTTGCTTCAATCTAAGTTCACTTCAGATTGCCTTATATTAACCAGCAAGTCGTGTTCTGCTTTATTCAGCCCTTGTGGAATTGCTACTGAAGTATTATGTCCAGGTTTTGGCATCTCAAAGCAAACCTAGGGAAGGCTACCAAGCTAAGTAATGGTCCGGAGCACACAGCATGTGAGCAGAGGCTGAGGATTCTGGGCTTTTTTAACACAAATAAGAAAAGACTGGAAAAAAATGCTATTGCTATCAATAGCATCAATACTTCCTCACAGCTTAGTGTCATCTGCACACTTACTTAAGCTGCACTCAATGCCTTCATCGAGGATTGGAAAAGGCTTTTCTTGGAAGTGAACAGCCAAAAGCCAAGAAGAAATAGGTGCAAACTGCAGCACAGTAAGTTTTGGTTGGACATTAGTAAAATAGTGAGGGTCATCAAACACTAGGCGGTTTCTCAGAGAGGCTATGGATTCTCCTACCTTGGAGATACTCAAAACTCAACTTCATGGAATTGATTTGAACTTTGAAGCTGGCCTTGGTTTCGTTTAGAGATTGGACTTCATGATTCCCAGAGATTCTTTCCAACCTGAATTATTGTATTATTGCATGATAAATTTTTAAGTCATATTTTTAGGCATACTTCACACAGTTATGTAATTAGAGGCACAGGTAATTTGAAGCAGAGATAAATACTAAATGACCAAGCAGCACTCACTGCTATTAAACAAGACAGTGTGTTGAATATTAGAATATTTCTGAAGAAATTGTCTGCTGTAATTATAGATAAAGCAGTGAAAATATTAGAATGGTTTGTGGGTGAAATTGTGGTTAGCAATAAAGTGGCTTCCTCGCTTGCCTTGGCACTGTAAGGTTTGTGATAGCTATAGATCTACATTGTTTCATATAAAATAAGGATTTTTGCACTTTGTCAACATGATTTTAAATGTTTAATTATAGCCATAGTTGGCTAATGGAAAGAAGTATGTCCTGAACATCACGTCATCACTTCATCTTTGTGCTTAGCAAGAAGAAATTTGTTCAACCTGTTCAAATTCTTTGACAGTAAACACTATCAGAAGTTTGTCCCTGAGGAGATCATTATATCAAATAATAGATTTAACCATGAACAGACAGTGGACTCAGAAGTTTTTTTGAGAAGTCGAGGTAAGGTAGAAGTCTGCTTTCTGCAATGAGCTGTCCTGCAGGATATGAACAAGATGGTTTTCAGACCTGTGTGAGTGTGTACTTGTGGGTCACTATTGAGCGTCATTGACAGGAAAAAGAGAGATTGACACAATTTATTTCCACCTGTTCTTAAATATTGGCTTTTTATATGCCATTTATCATCACAGTACCTGAAGTATACTGATATGTCTGAGGCAGAGACTGCTAATATAATGATAACTGGTCTAGAGCTGAACAGCCACACTCCTAGCTAAGCTCAGAAACTAACATAAACAACCTGAGGAAGCAGGGCAGGTGACTTTTTTGAAATGTCTAACTAAAGATGTTCAGTGAAGCTATGAAGACTGATCTTTGCTTGATGTATTTTTATATTATCTGTGTTACTGGTATAGCCTATGAACGACAAAGAACGTTCATAGGATGCTAGTCATGCACCACAGAAAGATAGGGTATGAATAGTGGAATTATGTGAAACTTGGACATAAATATGTCAGATCTGAGGGAAGCATTAAAATTTACTTTGTGTTTTGGGAGAGTGGTGTCACTGGTATTCCATCCCTTCTTGTTCTGAGACCCACTGAGGATGTCTGTCCAATAGTAAACTCAGGGCTGCTGAGTTTACTCAACATATATACTCTCATAAAATAAATATATCTGAAAATATCATTGTTTATCAGTTTGTAAAGGTCTTAGTCACTTTGACTGAATTCTGTGTAGAAAATGAAAATCATTCAGGATGTAAGAAAAATATTTATGCATATTTTCCATATTTTTTGTGTTGCTTGAGGGAATATGTTTTAAAAACCAAATCCGCTTGCTGAGTAATTTGATAAAAGAGAAACTGTGAGGGTGTTTCTCAGCAATACTATATATGCACTCAATTTGTCAATATTGGAGAAATACCACATATTATTCTATTTGGTGCTGTCGCTAAAAGCCTTAGCATATTTATGTTCTGTGCTATGAAATATTCAGCCAAGAACTAAGGAATTAAAGAAAAGGAGTGAAACAGACAAGTATTTTGTGTTAACTGCAGGAAATGGTACCTGGATTGGACAGTGAGCTATCCTAAATGCTTAGAAAGAAAATTTCTAATGAATTTATTGAAATGGGCAGCTGTCTTACGTAGAACATGTGTTTCTTCAAAGATAATGTGAATGACATGGACATATGTCTCAGAGCTGACAAAAAAATTTTCTTTCCTGTTATACTCATGATTACACTATCTCCAACTGAAACGACGTAAGCATGGTAAAATAATTTTGGGCCCTACTCTATAGAATCAATCCTAAGCAATCAGTTGAAAATATTTCAACCCCTTTAATAGATGCATTTTGATAAGTGAGACATAATCAAGTAACACTGCGGTCAAAGTAATCTGAGGTGTCTCTTCTGATGTCTTGTACTTTCTGGTTACTATGGAGACAGGTCAGGCACACAGGTCAGACTTTTACAGAGATATTCTTGGTTTTATCTTCTTTCCCTGGCTGTATGGATAGATGACTGCAGACAGCAAACAGCATACATAAACCAATACGCCCTTTTCTTACCACTATTGATTGCTTTACTTTCAGTGTAGACTGACTTCACTTTGCATCCATCTTTTTCTTTGTTACTCAGAAGAAAAGTTGTGTTTCTAAATAATGCATAGCTTTAAGACTCAACCTCTGTGCAATCAAATATTTCTCTATGACTGAACATCCCACCTTCACTTTAATCAAGGGAAAGAAGACATTTCACGATTGTAGGTCTGAGCTGATAGTGGGGAGGGAAACCTCACATGTGCACATGCTAGGATGAGGAGTGTAAGGGAGGCTATATCAATGTAAGCTCAAGAGCTCGCAAGAAAGATTTCTACGACAAAAATACAATAAATGTGGGAGAAAGTAAAGAACAAGGAAAACTGTGGGAGCGGAAAATGGAAATCTGTAAGGAAAAGAGGGATGCTAGGTGGTCAGACTGATTTAAGCAACATTTTAGAAATAGAATCAAGTTGCAAAAAAATGTGAAGGTTTTGGTTGAGGGTAAGAAATTTGGCTACCAGTATGCAGAGCCTTGGAAATGACAATATTTCAACAACAAATTAAAATAGTATGCATGAATACAGCAGAGCACTGCTTGTCTTAGTTTAAACATATTCAGTCTGAGATTGCTGGGAACTGGGAAGAGTCAGAAGTATTTTATGTGAAATATCTTCCACTACAGTGAAGTATACATGATGTGAAAGATGCTGATTAATTCATTTAATGTAACACAGAAAAGTACTATGATGCTACTGTTAAGTGGATGATACAAGGCCAACATAGATTGAAGTAAAAGGAACTAGTGCTTTTCCTCAAAGTCAAAGTGTAGAATTTACAGCTCAAGAAATCTGTCTGCATAACAATAGCTCTGAGTCTGAGATTCAGCTCCTACTAAGAGAAACTGTCAAGTGTTTAGCTGATAAGAACTTACTTGTGCTATATAGTTCAAGCAGAAAAATGCTACTAACTGAATAACATAAAATTTTATCTGAAGACATCCCTAAATCTTTCTCAACATATGAAGTCTTTATGGGTAGTTAGACAAGCATGTTAAATCCCTTTTAAAGAGTAAGCTGAAATAATCTGGTCTTTATTAGTTATTCAGACTAGAGTAGTTCTTTCATTAAAAGAATCACATATGTAGAACTTTTTTACCTGTCAAAGTACACTGTTACTGTGTATGACATAAAAAACCCTAGAAAGTGAGAACAGATATTGAGAAGAATTTTTTACAGTGAGAGTGGTAAGGGACTGGAACGGGTTGCCCAGAGAAGTCACAGAACCCCATCCCTGGAGGTGTTCAAGATCAGCTTGGATGAGGCTTTGAGCAACCTAACTGAGTGTCAGATGTCCCTGTCCATGGCATGAGGGTTGGAACTAGATGATTTTTAATGTCCCTTCCAACCCAAATCATTCTATGATACTGTTTATCTTGTGATTGCAGTTTAGAGTGCATAGTGTTTCTGCATGTGCAATGTCTTTAAAGCTACCATTGTGGTTAGGAGTTAGGGTGTTCTTGTCACCAAAATGGTCATGAGTCATGAGAGGAGATGCTAGAAAGTTCAGGATTATCTGTGTTATTCTGGTCTGAAATACTGGAAACACGAGGTTCTATATATGTATTTCTAAATTAAGCTGTATGTCTTCAATTTCTAGGTTAGGATTCACACAACTATTTCATTTAAGAACATTTGAAATCAGTGTGTGTGAGGATCTGAGTATCAGTACTTTAGGTTTTGTGACGTTATTGGTCATATTAAGTATACCCCACTATGAAAGGTGATATTTCCATAATTAATCAGATGCCTAAACAGGTGTCTAGACCCATCTGGCACTGGAACAGGCTGCCCAGGGAGGTGGTTGAGTCACCTTCCGTGGAGTTGTTTAAGGCACGAGTGGATGAGGTGCTAAGGGGCAGGGTTTAGTGTTTGATAGGAATGGTTGGACTTGATGATCCGGTGGGTCTCTTCCAACCTGGTTATTCTATGACTCTATGATCTCTGCACAGGTGAGATATTTTAATATTTAAAATTGGATTTGACATGTACATTTAAAAACTTTATTCTAATTGATATAATGTATTGGTTATTATATTAATGTAGTTAATAAAGTTAAATATCTGTGTATATTTACAGATATCAGTGTAGTAAACTGGAATGGGTTATAAATCTTAGTTAATAGTCTCTTGAAATATTAAGATTCAGTTCTTTTTGCATCAGAAGGAAATAAATTTTTTTTCAGTACAAGCTCATTCTAACCACTCGTGACTTTCTTTTTAGCCAACATTCTTCTTGAGCTAAGAAGAAAATAAAATTTTCATCTCATGGAAGAAGATAACTTCCAAATTTCCCGTTGTTTTGACATAGGATAATGATATTAAATGTATAGCAAAATTAAAGAGCTGAGTAATTTCAGTGTAAATGGGTTAACTTTTCAAAATACAGCCTTAACATTGAATAATTTACTTTAAATAATTCATTAAATTTAAATATACACAATATCGGTTAATGTATTAATTCTTTGAAGTATTTCCATTGTCAAAATAGTATTTAGAACTTTTAATTATGTTTACTTAAGCAGGGAGTTTTTTTCAGTATAAAATGTTCCTTAACCTGAATGGTAAAGAACAAAACATGCTTAAATTTCAAGATGCAGTAGATTAAAAATAGTACTTGGACATATTATTGAAAGTATGAATCTCTAAATATTTTAATACCTGAAACTGATGTTAAAAAAATGGATACAAGGAAAAAACTTAGGCATAAACATCATATTTCCTTGAAAATATATGAGATCATTGCACTGTTTTCACAATGGCCATTCAAATATGATATATTATTGAAAATGTAATCAGTTTAGCATTTATATAAAATAGTACTTTACAAGCTAATACTGTTACTCTTCACAATGTTATCTAAACAAAGAGTTATAACTACCATTCCTAATCTTACATAAATATCCATCATGGAATATAATTTATTGGGAAAAAGAAAACAAAGAATAAAAAATGCCAAGGGAAAGATTCTTGCCTTCCAGATTAAGGTACTAGAATACGTTCTATAAGACAGCAAAGTAGCACTCTGGAACAGACATGACAGGATGGGCAAGCTCCTGTGAGATATTTATCTGTCTTAGATGTTTTATTTGAGTTGTTACAGCTAGGTGGTATGAAACTAAAGCACAGAGTTGTGTATGCCCTTCCTTTAGAGAGAACAGAATAGTGCATTTACGAAAGCACTACTCATGATTCAGTTTGAGAACATGTGTATCTGTTGGAAAATCAGACTTTACATTTGCAAGAACCTCCCCTGCCTAGTTAGCATTTTCCATGAAGTTATTAGGCGTAATTGCCATACATTAATGCAAGTGAAAGAATTCAGTGTAAGAACTGAGGATTAGTTGTGAACTCCATCCTGATTTCTTATATTTTTTTCATTTTTGCATGTTTACTTACCACCACAGTCCTCATCAGTTCATATATGCTGAAAACAACAAGAGTTTTTAAATGAAAACAAAAAAAAATGCTATAGTTGCATCTTTGATGTGAAACTTGCTTGATGAATCTTCTCACCCATTTAAATATTAAAAAAATATGATTTTAACTTTCATTTTCTGTGAATGCACTGAAACTACTGATAAGCTTTCATTTTCTGCAAGCCAGCATTTTACTATGAATATTTGGACCACTTCTGTCAAAGGAAGAATCAACAGATGAAGGAAAATTAAGTGCTTCTCAAAAACTAGGGCAGTGCTGAGAAAAATATCGGAATATTAATTCTTTGATGGGTTGAACGCATCAGTGGAAATGGGAAAAAGCAATGGATCTAATCTACCTGGCCTTCTGTAAAGCCTTTGACATTCTCCTCTCTTAACTGGAAAATTATGGATTTTATAGTTGATGATTTGATGACGAGATGGAGATCCATGACATGTGATGTCCCTCTGGGGTCCTTATTGGGACCAGTGCTGTTTAATATATTCATCAATGATATAGACAGTGAGATCATAGAATCATAGAGTCACTAGGTTGGAAAAGACCTCTTGGATCATTGAGTCCAACCATTCCTATATGCCACTAAACCATGCCTCTGAGCACCTTGTCTATCCATGTTTTAAGCACCTCCAAGGATGGTGACTCAACTGCCTCCCTGGGCAGCCTGTTCCAGTGCCAGATGACTCTTTCTGTGAAAAATTTCTGATATCTAGTCTGAATCTCCCCTGGCAGGGGGGGTCTTCACCTGATTGGCTCACTCACCAGCTGTGTCATGAAGTTATCTTTCACACACCCCAAAAATATCCTAGACTGTTTCTTCTCCACTGTATTGTATTTTCAGCATACATCTGGTAGATTTAAGTCCTCCATGAGGACAAAGGTTAATAATTCAATGCTATTAAATCACAGCTTATTTGATCTTTTCTGCTTACAGAATATTTCATCTGCCTCTTAATCTGAGTTGAGTTGTCTATAACAAATTCCCATCATGATATCTGCCTTGCTGACCTTCCCTAGATTCTTACCTATTAACACTCAACCCTATTGTCAACATCATTAAGCTCTAAACAATCAAACACAACCTAAAAAGAGAGCTATGCCACCACTTCCCTTTCCTTGCCTCTCCCTTCTGAAGACTTTGTAGCCATCCTTTGCAGCACTCCAGTTGCGCGAGTCATTCCACTGTGTTTCAGTGATGGCAACGATACCATGGTTTTCCTCTTGCACAATGACTTCCAGCTCCTCCTATTTATTGCCCACACTGCGTGCGTTGTCACCGTCTTAGAGGTACACTCCTTAATTTCTTTGAGGTGTTTCACTGACGTTTCCCTCTTGGCTCCTATTACCTCAGTAGTCCATGGCTCATCTCTGTGTGTCTTTAACTGAGCTCCATTGTACCTAGCATGTCTCAGAGACATGGTCTGAGGGCCCTCACTAGCATCCCATTCCTATAACCTTGCCATGTCATCCTTCCGTTTGTCTCAGGCAAGCCTGATATTATTCCCTTCCTCCTTCAAGTCTAGTTTAAAGCCCTGTCAATGACCCTAGCAAGTTCCTGGGCAAAGATCCTCTTTCCTCTGTTAGAAATGTGAACTCTATCATATGGCAGTGTGCCTCAGGCCACATAAGCCATCCCATTACTGAAGAACCCAAAACTGTGATGATGACACCAGTCATGGAGCCATGTGTTAATAGACTGTCTGCATCTGTTTTTGCAATGTCACTTCCCAATACTGGAAGGAGAGAGAGGAAAATAATCTCTCCAGATTCTCTTCCTAGTTTTCCCTGGGCCCTGAAGTCTCTTTTGATTGCCCCTGGACTATGCATTGCAGTGTTATCACCTTCCACATGGAAAAGAATTAACGTATAATATACCGATGTCCATAGCAGGCTAGGAATTTTCCTAGGGACATCCTTAACTCAGACCCCAGGGAGGCAGCAGATTTCCCTAAATGGATGGTCAAGATGTTTTTCAGCAATTTCTAGGACTGTCATTCAGTCTGGAAAATCCTTTCATGGCAAAAAAGTTCTTCCTTTCTATTATATGTTGGAGTTCAAGCAGGAATTTTCACAGAAGAAAGAACATCTACTATTCTTTGGATTTAAAGATAAACTATTATGCATTTTTCCCCCTCCATCTATGAATACTGGCATTTTGCNCAACCTAAAAAGAGAGCTATGCCATTTTGATTCTGTAAAGTCATACTTTGGGATATAAACAAAAGAATTGTCACAGATTAATAGCGAACTCTCAAATCATAGCACTATTAAAGTATTCAGAAGCACAAGACATGCATTCTCTTATCTGCTGATTTTTACAACTTCTGCACTGGTGGGATCAAATCATTCTATTTCACTCCAGTTCTTGTGAATGTTCCAAAGTGTGACACAAAGGCACTTTGGTAGGCACTCCTTTTCAATCTTCATGTTTCATAAACCATTTTCCTTCGAAACCACCAGAGCCAGTTCTCCTTCTAAGCTCTCTCCAACCACTGCTCTGGGATCAGCCAGGGTTCTAGACTCTCCTAACAGGAGGGCAGCAAGGTTAGAGCAGCAGGAAACTGCAGAACCTGTGACTACTACTCCATACACTTTCTCTCAAGCTCATGACCCAGCCAGCTGTGTCCGAGGGAACTTTGCCAACCTGCCCTCTGCTGCTGCTGCTGGTCTTGGTTTCAACAGCCTGGGGACTAAAGGGATACACGGCTGTCCGTGTTAATGACATACTTTTTCCCCATCTATCCTATCCTCAAGCTGAGCATCTAACAACCCACGCTGTGCTGATTATCACTCCTAAATCACAAATCACCAGGAACCCATTTCACCATTAACTCTATGCATTATTAGGCTCATTTCAGACCATCTGCCTTGTCCTTACACTGGGAGCTGGTAGTGAAGTTGCCAGTGTGGTAAATAAATTCAAACTGATTTGAATTTTATTGTCTCTAAGTAAACACATTGCTGAGAGGAATAAACTGCAATCAACCTGGCAGAACAGTGGATTCCTTTCTCATTGTACATCCCAGTCTATATCTGCAATGTGCATGAACTAAGTTTAATCAACTGCTGGTAGGACAAGCCTATAATACAAGAGGTGTAATGCCTGCTTAGGCCTGTTTCTCTCTATGCTCTCTGGACTCCTAATGATTTGGAAGAATTGTAGCAGCAGACCTCATTCCTGTTACTTTTGAAATGAAGAAAATCAATACAAGCTTTAGTATTTAGTATTCCCATGGGACCAAGACTTACACTCTGTCCTAAAAGTGTAATTGAGTAGTTCAAATTTTAATAACCTTGCAAAAATAACAATAAATTATCATATGTTCTTAGAACATATTTTTAAATTCATCAACACCCCACATCCCCCCAAATAATATTCATAAAATTTCAAATAAGGTCAATGAAAACAGATTATTAAAATAAGTTTTAAAATCTTTCTGTTGGTTTCCAAATGCTTTTGATAAAATATCAATTTTACATTAATGTTAAATTATTTAAAAAATAAAACATATTCGGATGGTGTTTTTTTCTAAATTACAAGTAGAAAAAAACATTACTTCAAGAAAACAATCAGTTTGAAATGTTTCTCATAAGCTTTTATTTCCAATACTTCAAATAGTTTTATTTCCCTACCTATTTAGCAGAGTAAAAATAAGCCCTTTTCTTCCAAGCAGGGATAAATGCTCTCATGAAAGTTTAGAAATAACATTCTGTTATCAGTTCTTTCCTCAAAGTCATGACATAATGAGTATAGGTGTTGTTTTAATGACATAAAACATTCTGCTATTAATACACAAGAAGCATATTAAGGAAAGATTATTACTGTTTGAGAAATAAATATTTGCAGATTAGCAGACTTCAGCTTTCCTCCACTACCTTGTCTTTCATAGCTGACAGACTGTTAAGTCTTTGTTGCAAAATTATAGGCAATGTCAAGAATTTTTTAGTTTGTTTTGGGTTTTTTTCTTCAGGAAGAGTGACTGAATAATTAGTAACTAAATGAGAGCAATGTTTGAGCAGAACGTTTTTTTTAAGATAATGGCATCTCTTAATCTTAAAATTATCTTCTAAACATTTTCAGCTATTTAGTTACTTTTATTTCAAAGTTTTCTGACTAATTTTTTTCTTCAATGTTTTTAGGTTTTTTGTTAGAAAGGAAGGTAGATTGCCATCCATTCATGTTCTCAAGTCTAAAGATTTTCTGCATGGAGGATTTTACAGTCCATCACTTGCCCCTCTGGATGAGCCTGGTTTAAAGAGTCCTGCTCATCTCATATAACATAAATGTAGTCGCTTCTGTACAGGGAACTTTGTCATAAGCTGATGTTTTTAGTGACAAAGACATTCAATTATGATGATAATTTTATAAAACATATTTTCTAAAGTGGAACTTTTGAGACATACAAAAGGGTTAATTCCACTAAACATTTTTTTCTGCAGACCTAAAAATAGTTATGCCACACAAGAAGGTGGGAAATGTAGCACGCAAAAATGAAAAAGAATTGATGATTTTGGGGTTTGTTTGTCTGTTTCAGACAACAAAGATTTTCTAGTTATTAATTTCTGCATGCTTGTTCCAAACAGAAACAACCTTGTTGAAAGTTGTAGTAAATAATTGTACATCACAGAGACAAAGTTACATCTTTAAGAGAGGATAGGGATCACTGAAATCTTTTTGGACAAATATTTTGAGAACACAATTATGACTGGACAGTGGCATTGATAAACCAAGTAGTCATTACCAACCAGAAATTCAATTGCCAATTATCATTAGTAAAGGTTAACAGATGAAATTCTGGTACGCAATCTGAGGTGCCACTGTTTTTAAATGCAACCTTTCATGTTTAGCTATGTCATCATATAGAACTTTAAACAAGTCCAGAGAAATCTGTCCTGAAGGGAAGGAATGGACTTTAAGAAATTGTATTGTACTACAGCATGAATTTTACTTCTAATGGACACCTGGAAGGGTGTGTGAGAGGGATAAAGGGAGTTTTCTAAGTTTTTCCACACAGCAAATCTTAGAATCTGTAAAACGAAAATGCAAATAGAAAAGAAACCTAATTAGCTTTATTTAAAATAAAAGAGTACAGCATCTCAATGTAATTTTGTGAATTATTAAATCCAGGGCTTAATTATGTTATTTATTTGCAGTTCCAGTTGCATCCCTCATTAAAGTCTGGATTATAGATAGTTATTAATTGAACGGTAATCAGGTGGAAGGCATCAAGAAGTCCCTTCCACTAATTCAGGCAGTCATCTCAGTCTTGTTTACTCCTGTGAAGTGCCTGTGCTTTGCAAAGAGTCTGTCCCTCAGTGAGTTTTTGAACCCTTGAAGAGCTAATTAACTGCAGCTCTAAGTTGTTCAGAGTATTAATTTTCCTTCAGTCTGTTGAAAGACAAGGAGAAATAAACTTTAGCCCAGTAAAGGGCTGCAGCTAACTTGCCAAAAGTCTGCAATTCTGCCTCTAAAAACCTGGCTCATCACTGAAATTATGGGGCTCTAATACGAGCAGCTGTATTGGTATTGTTTTATTTGCCACTTTATACTTCAGTCTCTTTGATTCACATACATATAGGATAGTGCATAAATCAATACTTAGGAGTTGAGGGTAGGTGTTCTAGAACATAAAGGTGATCATAGAATTACAGAATGGATGTGGTTGGAAGGAAGATTTAAAGATCATCTAGTTCTGTTCTGAATGAGGTTTTTTCAGCTAAAACTCATATTCAAAAAAAAGTGCAACCAAGTTTGATAGTAAGGTCATTTTATCACTTATTGAAAAGAGGAGATATATGAGCAGAGAATCAGGTTATAATCAATGTGAAGTGTTTTGCACAGGGACTGGAGATGTGATACCCTCTCATTGAGTCACAAGGTTCAGAATGGACATCTTTGCTTTCTAAATTCCTTCTCAGAGAGGAGTCTAGGTGTGGCTGGATCCAAACCTAGTCGCAGAATTAGTTGATAGTTTATGGCTAATCAATACAATGGGCTACGGATTATAGATGTTTATAGCTAAAGGATCATTTGTGCATACCCAATTTTCTGTATCACTTGGCTAAGATTCAGAATTTCCTGGTGCACAGTCCAACTGCCATCCAGGGAGGATTCAAATGGGGCTCACCAGCAATCTGTCACCAGTAAAAGATGTCATTATTTGAGTAGCACCCTTAAGGGATTTCCCAGCATAAGGGGAGATCATTGCCATGCAACCCCACTGCCTGGCAGAGTCTGTTCAAGACAGGCTCGCTTAGACTGTCATATTTAGAGGGAAAAGTGATGGACTAGTATTCATATTCCGTGTAACAGGAGAGGTATGTACAAGGCTCCTTAAGCCCACAGCTTATTGGTATTCACTGGGTCACTCTTCTTCTTGAGGGGTTCCTGGAGGAGTTTTTGGCCTGGCTACAGGCAGCCCTTTACCTCCTACCTGAACCAAACTGCTGCTGGTTTGACTAAGACAGAAGTGGAGGGAGTACGTTCATCATAAGTTCCAACCCACTTGCTGTGGGGAGGAACATCTTTCACCAGATCACGTTGCTCAAAGCTGCATCAAAACTGACCTTGAGCACTTCCAAGGGTTGGAGCATCCATAGCTTTTCTCGGCAACCTATTCAAGTATCTCACACTCTCACAGTAACAATTTCTTCTTTAGAAGTTGTCTGACTAGGAGTCAAATAAACAAGTGACAAAATGTAAATTTTATTTTATGGTTAATCTATGGAAGGAGTATAGAAGGAGTCATAACTTTGAATAAAGAGATTTTCTAGGGTGGTTTACTCATTTTTTTTTCTTTTTAAATTCTTTGTCCTTCTTGAACAGAAATATAACAGGATAATCACAAGAATGAGCAGTGAGTCTACCAAGAAAGTGGATCAGACAAAAAGAGATGTCTAGAATTTGTGAGCTCTATAAAATGCTTTGAAAAGGGAATACTTAGTTTTCACTTACCCAAAATGTTAAAACAGGTACATAAAAGACTGATGTAGGTTACCAATGTCAATTTTCACATTTGAAATACCTGTCACAAGTTAGGAAGTTAAACTAATTTAATAGGACTCTGATTCTCTGACATTATCAAGATTGTGTCAGGGAGGCTTCACCCTGAATGTCATTGCTGACAGCTCAGGTACAGTGGGAACTGTCTGGAGTGTGTACTTCTCTCACAATCTTGCCTTCGGCAGTGTCCAGCATTGGCAAATTGATGGTTAGTATCTCAGTTTGCAAGCCTTAAACTGAGCAAGACACTTCTCAGATGTATATCTCTAGCCTATTTCAATTCATTTTGTGCAAATCAGTCTTATTTAGTAAACTGATGACTGCAATTACTAACTTTACTTACTCCACAGTAAGATCAGTACAGTAGCCTTTTTGGGGGAAGGAAGTCAGAATCTGTTTTTTTACTGTTGTCTTAGATGAAGGTGATCCCTTGTATTCCACAGAGTTCAGACTTCTTGAAAATCCTGTTTGAAATGTGCTTGAAAATCCAAGTGTGGTTATAAAGTTTTGAGGAATTTGCAGACATTTAGGAAAGCATGATCCATTCAACAAAACAGACTCCAACTACCAAAACCCTTTACCAAAAACTCTTAAGGAAACAAAGTTGGCAAAAAGTTAGAGAAATAATATGAAGTGTTAATAAACAATACAGTCCTGATTGGGCCATTCTCCCTTAATTTAAAGAAGAATAGAGAAGGCACAAAAATAGACTGCAAGAATGAGTAAAATACAATATGGTATCTACAAGAGGTTTCTAGAGCTTTCTGGAAAAACAACTGTGTGATATGGTACTGATGGATGAAATCATGAAAGGATAGAAAGTGAGAAATGTGTATTAAGTGAAACTTTTTGGCAAGTTTAAACATCAGTATTTCTCTGCACAATGTGTTAACAGAGCTTATTAAGAGCTGCAGATGTCAAAATAATATGTGACATTAAAAGGCAGCTAGGAAAATCCCTGAAAGAAAAGGGATTATCAATTTTGCAAATTCTGGCTTCCAGTCAGTGGAAAGGATACCAGAGAAAATAATTGCACATGCATATCTTGAATATATTCCTCCATTCAGCATTGCTTGTAAAGAAGCTAGTACTGAAAACAGGATATTCTGCAAGACAGAACTGTAGTCGTCGAAAGTACAGCCTTTTTTATGTGTAGTTCTACTATGAACTCACAAAACAGAGTAAGAAAATTTTATAGTTTTCCATAGGTCAGGCTATTTTGGGAACCCTTTCTGTATACAAATTAATATTGGTATCCAAGCATAGACTGTCAGGGTGACAGCTTCTCTACGCTTCAGCATGTCTCACTTTGACACTTGGGGAGCAGCAAAACTGCTGGCAAACTATTACTAGAACATGAAAAACTCATCTGTGAAGCCTCTCAGTGCATCAGACTTTAAATTCATTAGTATCCTTGTTTACAGTTCTGCAAGCTTTCAGAAAACTGCTTCTTTTTAGTAGAAGAGATATGTTTATCTGTGTGCAAATACATGAAGTTGGATTCAAAATTTTATAAAAATATTTACTCATTCCAGAAAACCACACAAAATATTTGGCAGTGAAGTTGACATACTGCATCATGTAAAAGACATTTAAAAAGTCCCCCGACAAAACAGATTCGACAACCACCAATCCTTGCATTACCCTCAGCTAAAGAAAAAGTAGCTACACTTAAGTCTGATATATGAGATACATACAAAATACAAGAATAAAAAGTTGGGATTTTCACGTAATCTGATGGCTTTTGTGTCCCTATGGTTTTAAATCCTTCATTTGCATTGTCTGGAAAGGAGTCTAATTTCCAGAAGCCAAACATCATTCTGAGGATTGTATATGAGTCTAGGCAATCAAAGCAGTCCCAACTCAGATGATTCTGAAAGTTATGCTCCTTATCTTCATCATAAAAGAGGGGAAAAGAGATAGCATTTCCTCAGCTTGTTACCATCTTTTACACTGTACTCCCAAAAGCTCATTTCTCTCACTGAAGTAGACACTATCCTGCAGGAAATACTTCCACCAAGAGACACACCTAGTAAACAAAGTACCTCGTGGTTACCTCTTGAGGACAGTTTGAGGGATAAAACATAATCAGTACAAGTGACAGCATCACTGTGGTCGTGTTTTATGAGCAGATGAACAAGTTATGATCATAACAACCTAAAGAACTGACAAGTCAAATACTCCCAACCAGCTTGCAGTCTACTCAACTAGCAGTCTTCAGCTGAAGAGTGGCTATTATAAATAGGGCTAATCAGTAAGCAGTGTTGTCTTTCCCTTTATAGTAGATACTTTTTAGCTTTTTATCTTAAAAATTATCTCTCTAAAACAGAAATTCTGTGTAGCTTGTTGTGTTTGGGGGTTTTTAAGTAGAATTTGGAAATTCCTTTGAAAGCAGGTAGAATCATAGAATCCCTAGGTTGGAAAAGAGCTTTCAGATCAAGTGCAACTGTACCTGTTGTGATGGTTTGAGCAAAAATCCTCCCAAAACATTCACAGCGTCTGCAGTCCACCTTCCCTCCACATCCCACCCCCCTGCACAAACGCGAGAGAGATAAGGTGAAGAAAGAGAGACTAAAAAATGCTGTAGTGATTATATATAATGTATTAACACTAATATGCAACTAAAATACTACATATACAATAATCAGAGAATAAGAGCCCCCCAGAACATCCCCTGCCCCATAGGGAAGCAATCAGAGATTCCCA
>WAAB01016255.1:12583-31185 GCA_013389865.1 Piaya cayana | reverse complement strand
TGCTCGCCTACATCCCGCATTCACTTACATCCTGCATTCGCCTACATCCCGCGCTCACTTACATCCTGCGTTCACCTACATCCCACATTCACTTACATCCTGCATTCGCCTACATCCCGCGCTTATATGTATATTATATATAGTCCATATTTGTCTATTACACCTGTCCACTACTAAATCATATCCCTAAGCACTTCATCTACCCATCTTTTAAATAAGCTCAATCACTTCTCTGGGCAGCCTGTTCCAGTGCTTGATAGCCCTTTCCATAAAAAAGTTTTTCCTCTCTTGGTGCACCTTGAGGCCATTGCCTCTCCTCCTACCACCTATCACTTGGGTGAAGAGACCAACACCAATACTTTCTATTTGCAGTGCTCTGGTTGAAACCAATTGCCCAAGAAACAGTACAACATACTTTTTTAGCTAGTCATACTTACAGAGCCTCCCCTTGAAAATTTCAGGCAAAATTAGATTATTAGAAAACATTCCACAGTAGTAACATTGGCGTCAGATTCCAGCTTAGCAAAATAACTCAAACAAAATTCTCAGGAAAAGAAATGTTGAGCCTCCAGTATAACAAATTTGCCAAGGGTGTCTGCCAAAAGAGCAGATGCTCTGGCTGGGAAACAGATACAATTTACAGTACTTGCCAGTATTTTCTAGTTGACTTTCTTTCCACCTAACAGTAAAGAGTGAGTTTTCAAATATTTGCTTGTGTTAGACTAGAAAATTTTAGAACAGTCATAAAAATATTTAGAACACAATCAATAACAGTCACATTAAGAATTAGCAAATCTTTTAGGGTTTATATAGACAGCTGTCAAAAGGATGAAGATGTTTGTGTTTTCAAAATCAGTGACATTTTAAGCAAAACATTTATGACATATCAAAAAGTATGGTTATTTGGCACCAGTCTCTGTATTCTGTAATTCTGGCTTCTCATTTAAAAGGAAGAAAAGCATTACTTCAATGTATCACTTACAAGTCATAATGTTTAAATGCAAGGTAGAGTTATGTTATGTTTCATTTTCCTCATTCAAAACTTTCACTGAAGCAAATCTTGTGGAGACTTATTCTATGTACAATTCTATCACAGGAAGAATTTATTCTACAGGAAAATATGTCTGCATAATGATTACAGAGATTAGTGACAAAAATAGCGAAGGAAGAAATATTTTCTTTTATATATCTCCTTGGATACAAATTTCTGGCATTGCAAATCAAATGCTATTCAAATTAAAGAGCAAAATTTATTAGACTAAACATGTAAACAGAAATTGCAGAGTATGTCCGATGTGATAAATTAATCCCACTGCTTAATAAGAGAATACGATTTTATAGGAAACCCAGTTAAAGTTGCCATAGCAACACAATAGAAGAACTCATGCTATACAGTGTCAAATATAATCAATTAGAAACAAATCCTTCAAGTACTTGGAAGTCCTTTTGTGTTGTATATGAATTAGGCTTTGGCATATTTCGCCTTTAAGTTCAGCAAAGGTCCTCAGTAATATGCCTGTTAAATACAGTAGAGATATTTCTCTGTAAAGAAAAGCAATGCAATTTCTAATCCAAAAAAAGCTGGAAAGTGTTTCATCCTTAGTATGTTTTTAAAGATTATCGAGAAATAAATAAGCAGTTCATATTTAGTAGGAAAAAAACCTGCCTCAAATAAGTTTCTACTCATGTCTGAAAGAGTACAAGAACCTTCTTGTTTTAGAAAAGATGAGAAACAGGAGTGGTTAATCAAGGAGAAATGCATCCAATTGCAATGGAAGTGTCAGGAACACAGTAATCTTTTAGTCCTGGCAAAGTGTGTATAGGCTGCATTTTCTTAAAACAACCGTTTAGATTATCAGATCTTTCCTGATAGCCTATGCATGTGAGCTTGCTGGATGGAATGCCTCTAGGTTCTCCCTTAAAACTGAACATCATATACATTGAAGATAAGGGAAGAAAGAGAGCAGCTGGCATTGGGGTGTCTCATTACCTTACTGCATAAAAGGAAGCTCATCTTCCTCAGGACCACTGTGCAAAACAAAACCACATGCAGTTATCCTTTTTCCCTTAGCCTAATACACTTATTAATGCAAACAGTCATTAAAGAATAGTGCCTACTCCAGGAGCCTTCAGTAACTCACGAAGAATGACTTTCAGAGAGATTTTACTCCAACCTGAAGACAGCAGACAGAACACCCAGTGTGTTGCCAGGCACAGGCCTATTTGTCTTGCTAGATATCAGGAGCCGTAGCAGAAGGCTTGCAATGTCTACAAGCTGTTGGCAGATGTGCATTTATGCCATTGTGGAGGTAAGGCACTCAGGCAAATGTCTCTGATGCATGCCTGAGGGCTTAAGGTACGTGACAGCCACTGTGTATAATCTGCCTATGCCTGAATAGTGACAGATGCTTTTATTGATTTCTTGAGGACCTCTTCATACTTGCACGAAGCATAAACCCTTTACCTGGCTCCTCTGTTACATAAATCTGATAAAAACAGCATTGAAGATTATAGGAGCAACAGTTTCACAAGGGATGATCAGGCTAATGTTCAGGGAGGAAAGGGAGAAGTATCTTATGATGAAATAGTCAATAACATGCCTAAATGTCCAAACTTTTTCACTTGTCTGGAGACTGAGACTAAAAATAACCCTTGGGTATCTTACTGAGAACAGCGGTTACCAAGATGTAACCTCTTTCAGAGTAATTTTTATTTATTTCACTAATTACAGACATTTTTCTTAATCATGAAATGATAACTGATTTAATAAATCCTTTCAAGAAAACAAGCTCTTAAAAGTAATGGTACAATTCAGAATTTATTAAGAGCTGATCTCTGAAAATAAAGAAATACAGTAATCAGTAAAAACACCTGTCACCACTCAACCATGGATGAATTACAAATTTTTTAGGAAGGGGAATATTCTCTGAAATTGAAACACATCTAGCCATTATACTTCAGAGGAATTTTTATTTTTTCTCTCTTGCTAATAAAAACTCCAAAAGCTATATAGAACCAGTCTGCAAATCCATTTTTTTTGTTGCTGTTATGGACTGCACACAAAAACAAATTAGAGGGAAATACAGTGAGAAGATCTTAATTTTTAATTCTAGATGACAGAAAAAAAAACTTGATGATAGTTTTGCAAAAATGATCCTTGCCTAAAGGCATGTTCCCAAGCAAAGAACTGCAGAATAACTGTTATTGGTGAGAGTTTTGCTCTTTAGGAGAATAATCCTATGGTAACCTGATTATACTGTAAAAGCCTTCAACATTTAAATGTGAAAATAAGGAAAATCATCAAAGCCACCTAAAACTAATTTGTGGTCATGATTTCTGCAGTTCCCAAAAGCATCACTGTACCATGACTGAAGGATCATTATACTTTACTATTTCTATATAATTTGCTTTTTTTTTTTTATGAGACAGTTACCTAGTAGAAACACTCCAACTGTTATCCAAACTTTTGTTTTCTCAGTTTGTGTTTCTGGAATTTAAAGAAAAAAAGGCTTCAAAACTATCTAAAACTGTAGTCTAATATGCCCTCTCTGATTTGATAAGGTGAAGTTTTGGCAGTCAGGGAATTTTGTTAGGTATGTCTATACTAATAAACTAACCATGCCCAGCAACATCTGTCTACATCATGGAGGACAAAGTATGTACCAAGTCCATGTTATGTAATCTAAGAAAACCTTCAAAAGAGCTTGATTTCAGGCAATCCCCCTTTAAGACAAGCATTATGTAGTTCTAATTTCTGTAGAAAAATGCTAGTTGAAATAAACCAAAGTAATGGGGTAGACCTTTCTAGAAATTCTGCTGTACAAGAAATTGAGTTCCCACTCCACAAGATTTACTTTGCACAGTTTGGTTTTTTGGACTGCAAGGTGTCCATCAGTCTATAACCCACAAACACACTTTGCTATCTGTTCTTTTTCTTCTAGACTGGACAAAGGGAAAGTAGTTTAGTAGGGCAAGTCTGCATGTCTGAGAAGCTTTAAATTTACTCTCATGAAATAGTCATTTGAAGGAGGTTCTCTTTTTCAGGTGAAGGGAAGGTCAAGACTTTTAGGCTCTAGCCATTTCCAACAATATTTCTTCATCATTTTTTGATCAGTGATAGAACACTGAGGAAATCCTCTAATGTTTTGTACTGCCTGCTTTGTTACTTATAACTAGTCATCCTCCTGATGAAGAATCTTTCAGTGCTGCAAACTAAAGTGAGTAGTTGCAAGCTGACAATTTTTTATGTATTTTAGGGGATGATCTACCTGCTAAAGGTGTTGACAAGTTTCAGAGTTTCCACTGCATTCAATCCCTTGCCATGAATTATTTAATTTGCCAGCTTAGAGCATACATTATAGATTCTGAAATCTTAGGATAGAATAATGGAAATTCATGTACTTCAAAATACACGAAAATATGGCTTAGGGGAAGCAATATGAACTCTGAGCTCTAGTCCACTCTTAAAAAATTTACCTTTCATGATATCTATTGTTCAAGATATAATAAGCACCCTGTTTGAATTTGATACTATTTTATCAAATCTAACAAAAAAAACCCCAACTATTCCTTTGATTAGACGAATCTTCTTCAATAAGAAGAATAAAAGTCTAGGAAACACTAATATTTAGCAAAGTACTAAAACTGCCTAGTAGTTTATTATGAACTGTCAAACCTCTTAGATTTGATGGTTGTTTAGGGGGAAAACAAGCTGAAGGAATACAGTGTAGGAATATTTTTTATATACTTAATTAGATATTAATGAGAAACTTTCAATGGGCCTGCTTTTAGTACTGGTAAGAATTTAAGTTTATCATAATGTTTCTAATCAAAAGCAGGATAAGGATAAATTTAAAATTCCAAGTAATTTAATTCAAGTGTGTACTTGGTTTCAAATGCATGCTGGACTACAGATGAACTTATGAATTTTTGATCAAATAAATTCTACCATCTTAATTATTTGCAGCATAATTTTTACTGAAAGGTTCCCTTTGAATATAAAGAGTGTCTGTTAATAGTCTTGATTAGAAGAATGTAATTTCAACTGTAAAAATGTTGCTCATCATAATACAACACCTAGCACTTTAATGAGATGCTTGTGATTTCAATGGAATCAGAGTAAGTAAACATGTCTAAGAATCAATATCTTGTATCAGGAGAAATTAAAAAGACTAGATTTTTTATGAGGTGTCAATATTGTAAAGAAAGTAATTACTGGCTATTGTTAGGAAATCATATGATGTGGTCAAGCAACAGTATTAAAATTTAAAAATCCCTCATTATAGCATGATGATACTATAGGTTTTCTAGACAATTTCATTGTTCACCCTCAACTTACTGTAAGATTATTCTGTCATAAGGGACAGGATTTAATGACGCGAACTGGCTATATTGCAAAAGCCAGAGTAAAACATCAATATCATGTTGTTTGTGACTGCAAAACTTCTTTGGAAAGAAAAATGTTTGCTATCTTTCCAGCTGGCAGATTGCATCAGACATTGTTTGTCCTAGAGTGTTGATTTACAAGACAACGATTGAGTGACATAGCAACCTTACATTCTACAACACCACCACTTGTTATTTCATTTCTTTCTGTGAAGATCAGAAGTTCAAGAACTGCAATGAGTGAAGCTTCAGAATTACAGACCATATTTTATTTTTTATCAAAAAACAAACCAAACACAACTGTGGCTTTCATTAGCTCTGACTGGAGTGTAATTGTTTTATTAATATACACTATGAATAACACACTCAAAGAGGATTTGAAATGCATTTTCTACTTACAGATTTGAAAACTGCTCCACACATTATCCCAGATATACAAGTGCTGCATTTGGTGCCTTGCATGGCTTTGGCATGTATTTGTGACATATATATGAGACACGTAAAAAGTTGAACTCTGATCTTTCAAAAGTACACAGGTAAAGTTGCCTTTGTAGATGTCAAGCCCATGAGAATAACTATTTTATATTTAAAGTGTGACTGCACACACTTTTTAGATTAACATTTTTGTGCAGAGTTTTAAATCCCATTGTTTTACTGGTAATGTATGAAGCAGAGTTCATATGAGTGGAGTTACTTTAGTTTAACCTTGAGAATAATGTTCTGCATTGTAGCTATTATTCCTAGAAATAGTCTTGTTGATGAAGCCAGAAATATTTCAATATATATATGTGATTGTAAAAGATCATCTTCTTCTCAATTAGAAAATTGACTGAATACTAGTCATGAACACTTGAATAATTGTTTCACGATATGCCAGTTAATATTCAGGAAGAGAGATTGTTTACCTGCATCTCATCTCCATATTTTTTAAACTGTGTACAGCACTTCCATGAAACTATTGCTTATATTCAAAATCTTCACATAAAAATCTGCCAGATCATGCAATCAATTTGTTACTTCTGAACTCATCTTGGCAGAATAATTGAGTTCTAGTAGACATCCATCAAAGATCAGAAAAGGGCATAACCCACTAAAAACACAGCAAAGGAGGAAAAGATTGCAAATGTCAAAATCAAAAATCGAAAGGCAGGCTCTGTCAGAATTACACAGTAATGTTTTCTTTATAATGTGATGGGCAAGAAGAATAATACTAGGTAGATTTCACGCGTCAAAATTGCAAAGAGATGAAAGGAGATTCAAAACAGTTATTGCACTTCTACATGTAGTAGGAAGAGGGGAGGAATTTGCAAAGTGAAGCACCTCTTCATGGAGGACAAAATCAGAGAGGAAAGTCAAAATAGAAGATATTACAGAATACAGTCTGCTTGAATATCCTTGAAATATCTACTTGCAATACAGAAAAGGGACATGTCAGACAGGTATCTTTTGGACACTTGGACTGAAGAGAAGTACTTATGTCTATGGATACAGATATCAGGACTCTGCATGTTGGATCTAGGTTTTAGAGAGAGAAGGACATTCTAGGGAAGCGTTACTAAAGCTGTTGAGGAGGAAAAGTGTTGCCTAACATATTTTAGGACTACATTTCCTTTTTTGTCGCTCTGTGGTCATATTTATAATCGAAAACCTAGAATGTGGTTTTCTGTCTTGCTAAAGGCAATCTTTATTTGTCTCATATTAGAGTGAAGGTGACTTAAAAATAACAACTTAGTGTCCATCTCCCTTGCAGTTAACAAATAATCCAAATAAAAGAAGATGAAGAAGCATTGAAATAAAATGGATCCCAAGATCCTCTGGTGGATCTAGAAACTGGAGAGTGCCACCTCTAGAAGTGATGGTGTAACCAATTGTAATTTTCAGTGGTTTAAAACACACCTGCATTGTCATAACGGTTCTAAGCACCCACGGTTAGGAATTTTCACCATAACTGCCTTGTAGGTTTAAGGTACTGAAAATTCTTTGGTGAAAACCAGTTCTGGCATTTTATTTACCTGATATTTACATGGACACCAATTCTGATGGCCATGAAAAAGAATCACAGGTTATTTTGAGCACATATTACCAGGAGAACAATGAAATATATCAAATACTCCCCAATATATGGTGTCTTGTTCATCATCATCATCATAATGCTGTACAATTCCTTCACAAACAGAGCTCAATTTGTAGTAATGTACACCTGGTATATCAACCTGAGTGACAATTAAGGTAGAAAACCAAAAGTTCTCTGAAGAAAGAATATTAACACTTCATCTTTCCATATGCCAATATGTGTTCTTTTAATCACAAAATAGGTTGAAACACATTTATTTTGTTTCTCATTTATCCTTGTTATTGAATTCTAAGTGAATTCAATAGACTCACTCATCTCATTTGGGAAAGTGTTCTCATCAACTTTAAAAGTGATATTTGGGTGACCTTTCAAGCTACTAAGGAATCAGATAGATTTTTTTTTCTTTTCCTTAGAATGAAATTTTGTAAAACTAAGTGGGGGGGGGGGGAATGGAGTGAGAGGGAAAATATAGACTTTTCCCGGTTCATTTGCAAGAATGCTTTACTTCTGTTATGAGAAACTTCAATTTTATTGTATTTTCATAGCAGCTTTAGTTGATAATGCTTAGGTCCAAATTCAGGCATGACAGAATGGGATATTATTGCCACACTAACAGCAATAAATTTGATTAGCATCACTTTAAAGCCATTTTGTTTGATCTGCTCAGGTCACCTGACATAGTACCCAACAGACTTTTTAATGAGACTGAGATAGATGATGTTTGCTAACTGGTAGGTAGGTGACAAGTGACGCAAAGCTTCCAGAGAGACTACCTTGAAAGTTCAGCTTTTAATGGTTTTGACTATCTGTGAAATCAAGTCCTAGGCAGCTGCCCTCTGGGTGTTCAAACCCATATTTCCAAAAGCTCCATCTTTATGTTTAACATTGGAAGCACTTCATTCCTCACCTTATGTTATTTGCAACATACCAAACCAGGTGAAACCTCAAGGGGCAGGTGTCTCCATCCTTCCCTACTCTTTATTATACCCATGAGACTGGAGGTCCACCTTGTCCTATTTCCTGTGAAGGTCTAAAAGCTGCAGCTCCCCCTTCCTCTGGAGTGTTGTAACTACAAGTTATCCTGGCACACGGGATTATTGTGTACTTTTTCTTTTAACTGAATTATTTTGATCTGTTCATAAAGTAAAAGTCTTCAGCTGATGTCATGGCATTCTCTGGAGGGGAGAGGACAAAACAGGTCTTGCTCCAGTTAAAAATCTCAGGAAATACAACACTGAGAACAGAGCTGTCTTATTCTTCTTCAGTGAGAAATAACAAAGCAAAAAAAGTACAGAACAATAAATTAGGATGTCATTGCACACAAAAAGAAAATCATGACAATGTTACTTGGAATGCCAGTCTTTGAAATGACTTGTTAAAACTGTTCTTCTAACCATAAGCTTCAAATCCAGCTACAGCTTAGGACAGATAACTTTATACTTGTTTTTCATACCTCTGTCATCCTCCTCTTTGAGTGTTATTAGGTTGAAATGCCAGTTTATCTTATTTTATTATGGAAGAAAGTTAGATACTTGTTCCCAAAAATATAAGTCTGCTGAAGAAAACCCCACTATTGTAATTCATAAGGATGAGGAATTATTTGTTTTCTTTCCTTTTCCACTTCTACTAAATGACAGGGAACATCAAGCAGTGGATAGGAAAAGATGTTAGCACTTTTACATCTTGATTTTCCTGTATTTGACAAGATGATGCTTTTGACATGAGTTCAGGCACTACTTTCAGTTATTTTACTTTTTAATGTACATTTAAATTCAGGATATGTATAATGTTTATTACCTTAATAAATGAATTGCAGTGTCTACAGCTGGGTTACCAAGCAAGATAATTTGTCTTACTGTTGGATTGCCATTAGAAAATAGGTATATAAGTGAAATGTGTTATAAATGCCACAAATGAGTTTATGGCACAGACAGGAAGGAGGCAGAACTTTCATGTATACAATCTACTATGAATTCTCTGAGAATATTAAAACTAGAAGCAACATATAAAGTACCCTCAAAGTTAGTATCAAGCCACTTACCTTCCTCTCATTCACGACCATCTGAATATCCACAACAACCTTTGCCAGTCTCTACCATTTCTAGTTTGGATACAGCTATTCCTGCTTGTTTGAAGTAACAAATCAAGGGATATATAGCAGTAATTATAATCTAAAATGTGGCACTGATGAAAAATAAGAGTTAGATGAAAGACCATGGGGAACACTGAGGTCTGAAAAGAATGTATTTACCAGAAGCTCATTATTGGCCAGAGTAATTGTCTATATATCAATTTGAAGCAAGACTTTAATCTTAAAAAAATAACATGTACCACTGTGTCATACACGCACACACACACATAAACAAAAATATTTCACATATTCATATTTCTGCAGAGTACGAAAAACAGATTTGTTTAGACAGAAAAGGAACTGAAAATTCCACTGAGGAAAAATATTATTAAGTATCTTTTTATTACTTTAAAGAACTTTATTTCTGTTTTGTACAATTTGACATTTGTAAAAAGCAGAAAAGTTTAAAAAAACCCACAAATCTACTTTCAATTTCACTACATTATCAAGCTGCAAACTAACAATTAAGGACAAAACGCTTTAGACTGCAGACAGGACTAAATGGTTTATTCATTGACAGGCAATGTACTTGCTAAGAAGCATTTCAAGTAAACAAAAATCTCTTCAGAAACTATGATCTCCTCCTTTTGCTTTTTAGTTCCCCCAGAGCTGGATGAAAAAAAGTGACAGAAAATGGAAAGAAGGTGGCAGGCCTGCATAGGTTGGCAGTATGGCTGAAGTCTTTTCAAATTCTGGCCTAAGTGAGAAAGACAAGAGCAAGATGAGAACCAAACTTGATTCTAACTCCAGGGATGGAAGAGCAGCCTTGCTGGAAAATAGATCTTTCAAATCTTATTGAAATAGTAATACATTTTGCCACTGAGGATGATCCATGTTAGAAAAAGATGTTAGAGTGTATGCCTAACAAAAAAAAAAAAAGGCTTTTATGGTATTGCCCTCCCATAAATAATGGCCAGGAGAAATTTAGGAATGGTTACAGTTTTTCTCCATCTGTAACCCATTAGGTATGTCTAAGTCAATATTAGAGATAGCATCTTTCCATATAACTGATTTCTGAAGGACAATAAGCCTCTGTATGGAAGGAGTAACTAGGAAACCACAATGTCATTTCGTAACGACATCATGACTCCACACCCACTTGGGTTTACATTGTGCACCCTACAGGTCTGGAGGATACTCAGTTTCCTCAGATGAATCAGTCAAGTACAGACCTAATCATTCATATGGTTTAGTTGCCCTCTATGGCTTATACACTGATTTTAAGCATCCTTACTTCCTTAGCACATTCCCCTTTTCTGATCCTGGCTTTTCACTCTTAAGGCAGGCATTTTGATTCATTTCTCCAGCTGTTAGAAGCACTCTCTTCCCCAACTGCAAGTGACCAGACAGGGATCAAGAGCTACATAAGTCGGTTGGGAATATCGTCTTTAGTCAAGATTCAGTATATAGTAGAATATCCTGTTTACTCAGGTCTAGAACTGTCTCTTGCAGCCTGCCTATATCTCCTAGGAGACCTATTGGTGTTAACTGTCAAGTAAATTCTGATATGTCCATTAAACTCTTGATGATAAACATAAATAACATGCTTTGTTTCTTTGGTTACTTGATCTGAAATAAAAAAATAACTGTCTGATCTGCAAATTTAGTCTTTTTACAGAAAATGTAGAGTAGGCTAATGCAGTAATTATAAGGTAATTAAAAAATATGGGAAGAACTTTATTACAAACTCAGTTTGTCTGAGTCAGAGGAGAAAAAATAATGCAACGACTAGATGTCTTTGGGCCCTGCAGGATAAACATTCTGCAAAAATAATTGCTGCCTTTCCTCTGCAGCTAAAATTGAGACCAGCAGTAATGTCCATGGTAATTATCAGTGGGTTAGTCATCCACAAACACCTCTGGCAATCAGAGCTAAATTTCCTAAGAAACAGTTTGTATCTCCCTTGGCTCCTTCCATCTAGATGGGGAAGCAGCTGCTCAAATTGCTCAAATATCTCCAGAGATCCACTAATAAGTGAATAGGAGAAAATTCAGCTTCCAAAACTAGAAAGACAGTGAGGACAACTTGATCTTCCCCACTGAAGAACCCAGCAGCTATGTTTATCCACTTCCAGTCACTACTTGGGGGCAATTCAGCACAAAGTCCTTTCCTGCTTCTTCCTGGAAATATGGGACCTTTTCTAGTCATGCCCCTTCCTGCCTCCAGAAGATGCAACTTGATTTGTACTGAGCTTAGTTTGAGTTCTTGACCCTTTACACAAAGTTCATGCTCCACAGTATTGTATATTCTTGTCTAGAGTTAAAAGTGATGCTTTGTGATAGATTGATAAAACATTTATACTAAGCTGATTACCCTCAACTCAGTGCCAAAACCTTAGCTCATACAGCAATCAAGATTGTTCACATACAAAGTGCAATCCAGCTCCAGTTGCAGATCACCAGTAGGTTGATATACAAAACAAAGGAAGACTCATAAATCACAGGAAAATAAACTTCTGGGAAATCATTACTGTATAAACTATGTGTCTATCTTTTTTTTTTTCTTTTCCGGTAGCCATGATAAATTCTGTATTAAGTGATGTGTATTTTTAATTCATTACTGTGAGTATGACTAAAGCCTAAACAGCTGATAGAGCTGACCAAATCTTTACTGGTGGGATTTATGGTAGAATCAAAACTTTAAACAGTGACTCATTGTTTTAAAATACTTCATTGGAACAAATAAAATATTTTTCTTTTTAATTTTCTTGGTTTAATTTCTCACATAAATATTTCATATTTAGTTATGAAGTACCACACTCTGAAAGATCCACATGAAGATCTTTTCAGCAAAGCTATTGCACAGGATATGTGTCACAGAATAAGACATTTTCATGCTCTTCAGCCACCATAGTTCTAGCTGCAAGGAATTGCAGTCACAGTACTTTTTAGATTATTGATTAACCATTTATGGAAATCATTGTTTGAAATAATCAATGTTTTTTATGTAAATTGTATATGTGTAGACCTGTATGAAACATCTTCATTCAACTAAAGCATTTGTTTTAGACGCCAGCACTGGTCACTTGGAACAGGACTATCTTCTGGAAAATTAGTTATATTGGCTGGGAACCTTGATGCAAATAGATCCTATCACTGCTTCAGAGTCTGCTTGAGTAGTAAACCAACTAAACTTTCTGTTATACTCAAAAAGACGGGACATACTTGTGTCCACCTTCACAAGGGCTATGTTTTTAAGCCTGTGAGGCATAGCAGGAATTCATTTTCTGAATCCAAAATTATATCTCTCTAGTATCTACTTATCACATATACAGCTCTAGAGGTTATTAAGTTTATTCTAAGTCCTTGCATCTGGCTGCAGGCACCTACATTTTGTAGCGAAAGACTGGAATGACAAGAGCATGTAACAGCCCTTCACTGGGGACCCACACCTCAGCTATTCCTGGAGAGTCTTTGTGTTCTCATTCTGACTTTCCCACAGTGCTTGAAGACTAGCCATTCCATTTCTTGTGAGACTGAAAATAATGTATTTCTGAAATTGGAATCACCAGTGCTCTTTTGAAGACATTCGATGATTTTAACAACAACAACAAAAAAAGGCAACTATCTTAACTGGTTTTATGTATAGCTTTGAAAAGATGTTTGCTTGTCTAGGGCTAAAGAAGGTAACCTTCACTTTATAGATTAAATTAAAGAAATTTCTTCTATGGTATGCAAAACAAGGTATGTGGTCTCAGTCTCAAGATAAAGCACAGCCTAGCAAAAATCACTTGAAACAAAAGAAGTTTTTAAATTTCACAAATGGGAAAAAATAACCAAGTAAAAAAAAATCTCCATGATTACTCCCTTCTTGAGAGAAAAACATCAAAAGAGAGACTGCACCTTTGTACTCTTCTGAAAGATACATAAGTCTCATCTTTGTCAGTATTGTGCTCAGGAACAAGGTCGGTGTGATTAGAGAACACTGACTCCTGATGTCTCCTGAGCAAGTGTGGCCTCCTGCATGCAGATCCCAGCAGCACGTGTCAGCTGCAAATGTCCTTAGAGTTCCTGGGCATTTATAGGCTCTGTCCCGCCCCGACAAGGCACAAGCATAAATGCCTCTGTGCTCTTACCCTGCTACTACCTGTGCAAATATCTCACACAAGCAGGACTTTGCCCTGATCAAGCATTATGCCTGGTCTTTTCTGATTTTGCATTTTCCTGAAAATAACTGTTTATTCTTTTCCCATCTGATCAATTTTCTAAGCTGTCTTCTCATTTCTCTTCCCTTAATGTAGCTCAGAGGACGTATAGAAAAACAATTTTTCTTTTGGGAAACTAATTTTTGACTGTTCATGAGAAAAAATTGCATGTTAAAACAGAGTGCTGAGTAAACTAGGGCAATCAGCTTGTTCCTTGGTTTTAAAGGGAGTTTATTCTCAAAGCAGAGAAGGAAAATGAAATTTGTAGCACTGCTCTAGTGACAAAGGCAGACCGCAACGCAGAATATCAGCATTTAATTCTGAGTTTTACTACCAGCTACTTCTGTGAGTCTGAGCAAATAATTTGAATCATAGAGCGGTTTGAGATGGAATGGACCTTAAAAATCACCAAATTCCAACCCCACTGCCATGGATAGGGACATCTTCCACTAGATCAGACTGCTCAAGGGCCCATCCAACCTGGCCTTGAACACCTCCAGGGATGGGGCAGCCACAGTTTCCCTGGGCAACCTGTGCTAGTGCCTCACCACCCTCATTGTGAAGAAATTCATCCTTATGTCTAGTCTAAGTCTGCCCCTCTCCAATTTAGAGTTTATATATGTTTGGGAAAAGATTTTAATGACAAAGAAGGCTAACCAATGACACAGATTATCCAGAAAAGTATGGGATTCTGGTCACTAGCAGGCTTTATAGGTAAATTTTGTCACTGTCTGTGAGAGACAGTCTAAATGTGCTTCGTCTCCCTCAGAGAAAAGGAGTTACTTACTAAGGCCTCTTCCAGTTGTTTTTCCCCTAACTAACCTTATATTTCCTCATATTTATCTAAACAATTTCTCTATTCATTTCTCAATCTGTCTTTAAAGGACATTTTTATGGGGGAGCATAATTCAATTATATTCATTCAGATCATATTCATTATTCTAAAGAATGTTTCAGTATTATATATTCAAGGGAAGATGCAGCTTCCAACTTTGATTAGGCCAATGGCATACATTTCTATTACAGTTGTTCTTTGTGTGTATTCAGGTTATTTCCTGTAGAGAGTTCCTGTAACAACATCAGTGTGTCAGAACAATTTGAGGAGTCATAGGACAGTTCTTCTCTCATGCAGCTTGCCAGTCAAATACAAACTGCAAATTTTAAGTGAAGAAAATCCTCTCTTTTGTGTTCGATTGACAGATAAATTCAGCCCAGTTCTCTCTATTTAGTAGAGGAGTTTGCTGTTCTCAGAAGAAAGGGAATGGCTTCTGTAAATAATTTTCTCCTAGAAGTCATGCTTCTAGAAGTCAGATAAAGTTAAAAGATGTATATGAGTTAGTAAAGTGTATCAAAGCTCGACCTGAGTACAGAACACAAAGTTTATTCAGCAAAATTACCAACTGTAAGACAAATAGACACCTTCTTCATTGATGAAGACTGCCTCTAGGTGCAACAGCTCCCATTGGAACTGATTTCCAGCTAGCAGCAATACAGGTAGAGCCTGGTGACTGGCTGTTCCTCTGCCTGTGTCTTAGAATTGAGAATCTATATCTTAGCTGCCCGCCAGCAATCATGTCTTCCCAGAACCCCAAGTCTTTCACGTTTCATACTGTATCGGAGACAACAGATTGCAGATTCCTGCCAGAACTAGTAAGTTCTCGAGAACAGTAGTGCTGTAGGTTTCCTGCATTTGTCCTTCCCTCTAACGTTGAGGGATTTGACTTCCCTACCCTTTATTGTTCTCTGTTCTTATAGGGAATGACTGGATCATAGCTCACTCTGATTAATTACCTCATTGAGCTCTTTATTCTCAGTATCTTACCTGTGCAGTGACAACAGACTAAAGGTAGATACATGGCTATAATTCATTTTTTTATTTACTCCCCATAATATAGAAAATCTAAGCAATTTCTCAGCAGGGTATAAATACCTCAGTGTTAGCTCCTGGCACCATTTGTCCCAGTGAGTGTTTTAAGGGCTGAACACTGATCATCTGGTCAAAAAATGGATAGTATTACAGACAGAAAATTTACTGTGGTTGTCAGCTCTTGCTTTAAATTCTTAGGCATTGAAATAATGCACCAAATCTTTGTTACTATCATCTTAACACCTTTGTTTGGTAATCAGATTTAAACCAAAGCCACAAAAATTAAGTATTAAAATTAAGAAATTAAGTCTTTAAAGCAAAAAAAAAAAAAGCAGCAAATACATCTCATAAGACATTAGGTATCTATTTGCTCTGCTCAAAAATACTTTTTAAAATGCACTTTATGTGTGGACAACAGGATATCTTTAATTTGACACTGTGTGCCATTCATGGTTCAAACCAAGACTTTAGAATTTTTAGCAATCTTAAAAGACGTCCTATCCCATTAACTTCTCACTTGTAGGGTATCATGCAGGATATTTCAGAACATATTTTATCATAAAGACAACTGACAAAATCCCGAGTTGAACCAATGAGGTAATTGCTTCAATTAGAAAAAGACAAATTTCCTCTCTCAGCTTTTAAGTGGTATATCACGTCGCATCACTCTGCCTGTTAGAGTTATTTCCAACACATTAGCTCCTACAAATACCTCAGATTTTCAGTTTCAGAGTGTCACAATGCCAATCTAATTATTAGAGTGAAAACAGGAAAAAGAATTCTCTTAACCAAGCACAGACTCTAACCTTTCTATTCTGTCATATCTTTGTTAACTGGTTCCTGTGCCATACCATATGCCACTTTCCACTCTTGACTAAAAATAACACATACAGAACACTAAGTTTTAACCCAAGGGTTTTTTTATATAGTCATTCCTATAAAGAAACTGGACTGCTAGTCTCTCTCACCTGCTTTGCACAGATTCTTCCAAGCTTTTGTAGCTTGGCATTTCTAACTTAAACTGTGAAGCCTCTGCTCTGACCCCAAAGCTGGATGTCTCTCTGAAGACTCCCATTGGTTTTAATGAGCTGGAAAACCACTTCTTACACATAACAAATATAGATAACTCTAGCTCAGTTTTAACCTCCTTATTATAGGCCCACAGTAGCTTCCATTCATTTAAAAAAACAAAAAAATCTTATCTCATAGGATGCTATTTTATCTAAAGTGACTGAGATCAGAACTAGAATTGATAACATGAAAAGTCCTATATATATTTTAAAAAATGAGTACATCCCACTTCTATTATTAATTTTATGGCAGTTGTTTTGAGACCTATGTTAAAGGTATTAATGCAATATTTGACCAACGATCATGTAGAGACTAAAAACTCAATGTTTTGAACACCTGAATTTCTGTCGGACTTTTGCTCAATTGTGGGGAGAAGGAGGAAAAGTAGCTTTGCAGAGAGCCCTCTCTTCCAGGGCAGATCCAGTTTCTATTTGGGGCAGAGAATACAGGCATTTTGTGTGCATTTGAGTTAACTTGCTGAAATCTAAGTCTATATTTTTAGACTTATTTTTCTTGGGAAGATACCTCTAAATTTTAGTTTGGGGGTATTTTTTTGACTGAGTATGGACAAGTAACTCCACCAAAGGGGATGCAGACCATGTGTTTCTGGTTGTTAATTTTTCTCTAGTAGATGCCTAAATCCAGAATCAGCAAGTTTACCATTGTCCTTCACAGATGAAGAGACTCGATAAAGGGAGTTCTTTACCCAGAAGCCAAACTCTGTGCTGGTGGCACTGCAAATTCACTGCTCTATCAAGGAGTTAAAGGTTAATATTATTACTTGTATTAATAAGAATCTTATGAATAGGTCATGTTCAGCAGCTTGATGAACTTCTTGTATCACTGCTGCAACAAGTTTGCATTCTGATTGAGGAGATTATTTTTCTACACAGGAACTAAGCACAGAGTGATTTTCTTTTTTTTTCTTCTTTAATTCTCTCCCACTCTTACTCTGATTTATCATTTTGGTTTTACTCTAGCTTTTTTTCCTTTCCGGTGCTGCAGTGGGAATTGGACTGGCATACAACTGTTCTGTGGCAGTAGATGCTGCACCTTGGATGTACATTCAGTTTGCATGTATATAGGTGGGTTGCAAATACATAACAAAGTATATTGCCTGGGGAACACAGACCATAATATTCAGAGATGAGAGAGTGATTCTGGTAAATTAGCTTTCTGTCTTTGGATTATATTACTGGTGTCTCCTTTACAAAAAAGCAAGTAATTTTTTATTCTTATTAAAAGCAAAAAACAGTGCAATTTCTGCAAGAATGTAATGCACATAGGGAGAGGACTAAGAAAGAAAATCAAACAAAAAGGGAACTGCCAAAAGGTCTTTTATCACTTCTGCTTTTACCACTATGGAGCTCTGTCTCCCTTTTGCAACGTATTTCTCAGTGAATATGTGATTACATCATTATGTGATCCTGTGAGTGACCCAGAAAACTGTGTAGCATTCAACACTGTTTGCTTGCTGAGATTTGTGCAACAATGCCTCAAAGTAAGCAAGACCTGAAGTAGATATTTTGTCAAATATTTTGACAGCTGTCAAACACAATACTCAGATACATTATGTGGTTTTGAAAATGTTACAAGAAGGCTTCAAAGTTACAGAGAGAGAAGACCTGAAGAAATAAGAGCTCTGCTTTTTCTGAGCTTACTGTGAGCAACTGGAACTAAATTGCTTGTCTCTAAAGTGACTCTAAGCTTATGAGGTTGTGCTCATTGCTGTGCAATATATATCTAAATAAGCTGCACAACAAAAATGTTGGGCAAACCCTCCAACGTAAATAGACTAGCATGGATGCTGCTCTTCACCAAATTTTCTGCTTCAGTGACCTGAGGCAGCAAACACACGCTGTGAAAAGTTCCACAATGTTTTCTTCTAGTAGATATTAGTATTGATTTTATATCAAAGATTTGCTCCTTT
>WAAB01016255.1:0-12198 GCA_013389865.1 Piaya cayana | reverse complement strand
CCCTCCTCTCTACAACCTCCTTTCAGGTAGCTGTAGAGAGCAATGAAGTCTCAGATAGTTCTCAATAATGCATTGCATTTACCTGTCCTGGAGATGCTTTAAAAAAGGTAGACAGAAGTAGGCACTTTGTCCAGTTTCTTATATCCTCTATGATATGTTCTGGATACACAACAATTAAATTTACATAACTGCAACTGTAAAATGTACATTTGCAAACTGGTGATATTCCTGAGCTTTCAGAAATAACTTCCTTGAATTAAAATTTTTTGATACGTTGTACCTGAGATCGGAATTTAGCCAGATGCATTCAGCAAGGAATTAGAGACTGTCTTGAAGGTAATATCTGTCTTATTACTATGGAGTGTCTTAGTGTTGTGTCAGTTTTTAGAATTGAACTTGAAAATTAATGATAATTTCACTTCTTTCTTTGTACAAACAGCTGTGCCAGTTTGCTGGGGGTGATTTGCATTTTGTCCTTCATTCCATGAAAATATAGTCATCTCTGCAACAGCTCAGCACTGTAAAATTTTTGCAGAATATGAGTGTATCATGTTGCACATGTCCACTCATTTACTGGAATTTGACAAGCTTAATGGCTGCATGAACATAAACCTTGCCACATTGAATCAGAGTAACTGCTCATCAGCTTCTCATTGCCAGCTGTACTAAGTAACAGATGTTTCAGAAGTTGTAAAAGACCCGGAAGAGGCAATTACACTAAAACATCGCCATGGCTGGGATAATTTCAGTGGCTTTCAACAACAGAGCCAGGTCCCCTCCTAGAGCTTGCCCTGTGGACATGTTGGGTGCTCCAGGCTAAACACCCACTCAACTCACCTGGAAAGGGGGAGATGAGACTTGTGGGCTTTTGGGAACACCAGTCTCTGGCCCAGTTGTACACAGATCTGGGAGAGTACCTGTAGACTCAGTGTTCAGCTGTGAACTGATTCTAGAGAAAGCATTAAAGGACAGTGCTACATTCAACCTGTGATGTAGCTCATGTGTGCGTGTTCTTATACCTTCCAGTAATGGCCATATAGTCACCTAAATTACACAGTAATAAACATACTGCGTAGGCATGGCCAGTCTGCTGTTAGAGGTCACCCCTGAGTGATTGTCAATATGCCAAGTAAAAAGTGAGTGGATTATTTTGCAAAAGGTGTTTTTAGATCCTAACTGCTATCTGAGGAAAAGCAATGGTAAATAAAAGTAAATAAACAAACTGGACTCAACAGAATTGACAGAAGAGAGCTGAGAAAACAAGTGTTTGAAACCTCATGTCTTTGTCTGCCACAAATGTACTTGGGAATGAATTCAAGAACACAGAACTACCAGTTGACAGATTTACAAAGAGAACAATTACAAGATATTAAAACACTGCAAAAAGCATTACCAAGGGAATGCTCAGGAATACTCTTGATGACAAAATGGCTCCAAGATACAGCTTTTTATGCGACACTTCTGAAATGTTTCTTGCTGTGCGGTAATGCTGTCAGAACTAAAGCGGGGCTCAGAAACTCTGCTTTGTACTTCAAGGATTTCAGCAGACTCTTGGTATGATACAACTGGAATATTTAATCTATCTTATTGTTGTTTAAGTGGGGGTAGCAACTGACACTTCCTCACAGCATTTGTATCTGTATTTAGGGTGTAACTTCCCATAGGAAAGAGGCACTGCAAAGTAAACACCTGCTGTTCCCATTTCTCTCCTCACTGAAGCTGCTTTCCGAAAGCACTTAATTTCATATAAGAAGATGATACTGGAAATCTGACTGCCAAGAGTTACTTCTAGTCACATCCCTTGAAGGAGAATTTAAAATATATTTATTTTTAGTACAATATAAACTAATATCTGGTAAGTTACCTACATCCATCTATAGCAAAATTAGAGTTGTGGTTTTAAACAAAATGCTAATATTTCATTTTTTTGTAAAAATCCTTTGTTCAGGACATATAATATAATTTATTTATTTAAGACTTGCCAAATGTTGTGAAATTTTACTCATATGTAAAAATCAGTTTGTGTGGAATTAGTAGTGATGAAACCAAAAACTGGGAACAATCATCATAACGTGTCAGTGTTGTCTGTTTTATGACATCCACAGTTAACACACTCTACCAAGTAAGGACAATGCTTTACTGCAGAACAGTAAACTCAAGAGAAAACAGTAAGCACACTGAATTGCATCTGTCCTAGAAATAGAAAAAAAGGACATTTGTCTATTTCAGCAAGCAATTAAAGTTTATTCAATTGAGGCATGAAAAGAACATTCTAAAAAAAACCTAGCTGAAAAGTCATTTTATAGAAAGAGACATAGAAACAGCTGACAGGACACATTCTCTCTGACTAAACTTGAAAAATATGAGTATTGATAACACTTGAATATTTTAAGGTAGTAGAGCTGAAGCTCTGGTATCATCCCGTTTGTTTCTCATAGAATCACTTTTTTTAAAGCAGCAGAATAATACAGGGACAGGACGTATTTTAAAATGAGTGCTTTATTGTGTTCCAGTTAAAATAAACATTGTCAATACTGAACACTGGAATGGATAATTTTTACAGTACACTATTCTCTTTCATTTTGAATTATATGTGCCTATATGTGTTTGGTTATTCATAACATTTAGATTACAGTGTTTTAACTGACATTTCATTAATTCATTTAGTTAAAGTGACATCCTTAAAGAATAGGAAAAAAATTTGGTGCTCTTGTTAAAAACATGTAACATTATAAGCCATACTTAATGGTTTTAATTTATGAAACTGGAGTTGCTGGCTAAAAAGAGTTTCAGAATCTCAAATAACAAGGGAAGAAATAGCTGAGATAATTATAGTTTGGTTAATTGCCTGAATAACAGAAATTTTATTGTACTTGTTAGGAGGTATTATTTGTGAGAAACTGACATCTTGCAAACTATTACATAAGGACTACACACTGATAAAGTCCATCAGAGACTACTAATCGATTTTGAGAACAACTGCAAAACTGGTTCTTCAGAACAATGACTAATGTATTTAAGGACCTGAGTAAGGTGTATGCATGTGGACACATGCACACACACACAAAAACGGAAAAGTCCTTTAGTGAGGCACTCAAATCTTTCACAGAAGAACAATAAAAGTATTAAGTTTCAGCCTGGTAATTGAAAGTCCCCTTAAAAGTTTTTTTAGATCATACTTTGTTTAAAACTGTGATTCAGAAATACTACAATAATTAGCAAACAAGTCGATAACTGAAATGTATAAATACATTATGGGTTTTGGGACTAACTGAGACCATGGGGACAGGGCGAGGTGTTCCCTAGTCACACACTCCAATTATTAAGGTGTCAAAGTTCCTTGTCCCAGAATCACTCTTTTTGTGACATTTTCCATTTCAGTTGTAGGTATGGTAATATTCAGAAAAAGATTTTAAGCTTGACGGTACTAAATTAAGACGTGCAATAAGTTAATGAACAATAATCTAGTCAGTACATATCAATTTGGTTAAATTATCTAAAGATGGCTCCTATTTTTTTTTTATGACAACAAGTTTTATAAATGTGCCACAAGCACTGGATGAGGAAGACATGGAAGGCATGTCTTCGAAATATGATGGACTGGGGCAGTGATTTGGATTGTCTTAGAAAGAATTTAGTTTAGTGTAGAAATTTTTTCTTTAGTAATTTGAATAAAAATTAATAAAATATGCAGAGAGCTCCAAGTGTGCCTCTCATTAGACAGAAAGCAGTAACAACTGGGTGAAAGACACATGTATATGAAGTGCAGATTTCAAAGGCTTTTCTGGTTTCTTGAATAGCTGCTCAAATTACCAAATGTATAGAATTGAGTACCTTCAGATAGCTCCATTTAGCACATGACACTTCTCTAAACCCTTCTTCTTGAGGCGGGGACACAAGGCATCAATTTCTCTTGGGGAAAACTGAAAGACTTGCAATGTTGATGAGTAGAGTTCAAAGGTGAAGAGTTTATTAATACCTTTTGGGTCCCTTTGTCTTTCTTGACTTTTTAATACAGTCCTCCATTAAATGTATCAGTTTACACTTCTTATGCTTATGTTTCTGACAGGCATAAACCTTAGTAAAATACTTTTCAAACAGAGTTGGTGTTTTTTGCCACTCGTAAGTTTCTCAAGCATGTGTAATGAAAATATGCTTATTCTTACTTCTTCAGCATGGGTTGTCTAATATTAATTAGTTGAATTAATTGAAATAACCCTATCATTTACACTACATGTTTTTTTCACATAGCACAAGGCTTGACCCACTGAAACAAGCAGCACATCAAAAATTACCTTCACTCCTTTGCAACCTTCCACAGTTTTGTTCACTTTTATTCACTAACAGCTCCTTTGTATCTATTTTCTTCTCAGCAAAATAGTATAGCTCTGTAACTCTGTATTTTCCTGATTAAGTGCCCTTTCCCTTACAGAGCTTCAAATTTTTATTTGCATGATGCTTACACAAGGTATTTATTCAGGCAGTATTGGCCTCTACATCTATTTGGAGCTAGCCAGAAAAAAAAGGCAACACTTCTCAACCAACACCCCAAACACTTTACAGTCATTTACCAAGCCAAAAGCTAGGAAGTCATTTTATTCAATATACTTAAGAGGTTTTGAATAATCAAACTCAAATAACATCACCAACATAAAAAGGACTATCTGCTGATATTGCTATCCTTCATTAAACAAATTTTAGGGGGATGCTGCAGGTTAACATAATAAAGTGTTTATTCACCTCCCAGAATACCACTGAACCAGCATGAGATAAATTTTGTCCTCATGAAAAGAATAAGGCATATTAAGCTCCTATGTTTTGCAAGTACAAAAGCCGATCAATGGCACATTAAACTTGCTGGTTCAAGGGTCATGAGATTATACAATTGAGAAGGGTTTCCCCTGGTCAAAGTTGATAGTAGCCAAGTTTTGAAAAGGGTAATATGTGGCATATGACTGTTTTAATACATATGAGAGAGTGAACTCTGTCCTTGGGGCTGTGTTTCAGGGTTGTGGTTGTGGAATCTCAACTCTGCCACTGGGCTGGATGAGTCCTGTTGCAGTGCAGAATGCAGTAAAGAATGTTATAAGGACAAGAATATATTTCTTTTTAAGAAATTGCGTCCAGTTCAGAGAATCCATTTAGATTATAGTCTCATTAGGATCTTTCCAGAGGGGGGAGATTGTTTTGTTGGGGTTTTTTTGTGTGCTGTTTTTTTAATTGCTGTTGCCAACTGTTAGGTAGCCTTATCTCAAGTAAGGTAGAACCTGTGGTGCTTCTATTGAGGGTTGTTTCAGAGAACAATCTAGTTTTGAAACATCATGAAGCAAAGATGGATCATCTGTCAGTTGCTTCAGAATGTTCAAAGAAAATGCTAGCACAATTACACTGGGATGGATTAGAAAGTCTGTGTCATGGCAGGCTAGTGAGGATTTGTCTCTTCTTTAGCACACTAGCCTTACCTGACCTATTACACAATGAAATCTTATTACCCTCTTCTCATCTGCATGCTGAAGTATTGATTTGAAGTATTACAGAAGCATACGCACTCTAAGGAGGAAAGTATTCCACAGCAATAAAAGAAAGGCACTGTGAGAACACAAAAACAGCAATGGAAGTTAAAAAAACAGCTGCACCATGAAGCTCCAAGCCCTTCAGGATTTTCAGAAGGTATTTTGATAGTGCTTGGTAGAGTAATGTCAAAAGGTAAAAAAGCCTTAACTAACAAATCATTTTTTAAACATCTGATTTTACAAGGCAGCACCAGGGAGGCAGCACATAATGCTGCAGCAGATCCTTTATTCTACATTCTCTGTAAGCTAAGAGAAGAAAGTCAAATGTCATACTCTCATACAATGACAACCAGATATATCTCCACTGACAACTGACAACAAAGGGAAATCAAAGAAATGTCTTTATTGAAATTTCAAAATATATTAAATTGCATCCAAAATTATTTTCTCTATTGCAATCAGTAATACAAACAATAGTAGTATTAACAAAATCAATCAGAAAACAGAGACATTGTAAGAGAGGCATTTTAATGATATTGTGCAGTCATTTGCAGCAGCATAAAATCATGAGAGTTTACTAAATAAGGCTATTGATATATTTCAGTTTCCTTTATGTCCTGATCCAAATATGAATTCTTGTAGATACTGCAAAAAAAGTTACTTAGAAGCTGAACCATCAGGGACTCTGGGATCTGATTGTTGTTTATGTAATTTATCACAATGTGTACATCAATGTTCCACAGGTATCTGAGTGACACGTATGCACTAAGTCGAGCAAAACTTGTAGAGCATTCAAATTATTCTTATTAGCTATAAGACAAATGACCTGAGCTAGCAGCTCATTTCAGATAATTTGTTCACTTAAAGTTGCACAAGACTCTCTGTCCTTTTTAAAAATACCTCTAAATAAAAGAAAAATCTTCACAGGTTTGATATTCATTATCTTTAAAAAGAAGAATGACTAAGCTTATTCTCTCAACTGGAACACAATCCTCTTTTCCTGTAGATGTGAAATATGTAGATTTACTAATTTTGTTTATAGAAAAACCTTCTGAGATTATTTTAGTGTTTATTTACAGCTGCTTAATGCCAGACTGGAGACTTGACAATACTATTGAAAATAATTAAATCACCTGTTTTTTCATCTTTAAGAATCATTATATAAAATACTTATGTTCATGTAAATGAGAGAGAAGAGATTAACATTTTTTTGTCTAATGAAACATTAGTAAACTAAACAGATCTCAGGGGAAAAGTTCTGATATTTTATGCACCCTTAGAGCTTTCTGTGTGCAGTGAAATATATAAAAACATGTTGGATGACTTTTTGGTATCAAATGTGATTAAACCTAGATAAAGACCTAGTTTTATTAACTCAGACAAAGGTCTTTGCAGTTTTAGAAATGTGAAATATATTTTTGTGGTCATTTGGGATACTTTTTGAAACTTTTTCCAGAAACGGACTCTAAATGAAAATTACAAGAAATTAATATTTACAATTACTGGGTCACAGTGCTGAGCAAAGGCAAAGTAGGCACATACTAAGTGATAAATTCATGACAGACCGACTAGATAACATCACTAATGAGCTGGAGCAAATTGTCAGTATAATTAAACAGGAGTAACTTGGGAAAAGAGGAGAATGGGGGAGGACAGGATGTCATGCAGAGGTACCTGGACAGGTTGGAGAAGTGAGCCTGTGAGAATCTCATGAGGTTCAACAAGGTCAAGTGCGAGGTCTTACACCTGGGTCGGGGTAATCTGCTGTTTCAGTACAGGATGCATGATGATGTGATTTAGAGTAGTGTNACCTCTTCTGTGAGGACAGGCTGAGAGAGTTGGGCTTGTTCAGCCTGAAGAAGAGAAGGCTCCAAGTGAAGGCTCCTTATAGCAACCTTCTAATACCTGAAGGGGGCCTACAAGACAGCTGGGGAAGGACTTTTTATAACTGCATGTAGTGATACCACTAGGAGGAATGGCTATACATTGGAGAGGGACAGATTTACACTAGACATAAGGAGGAATTTCTTCACAATGAGAGCAGTGAGGCACTGGAACTGGTTTCCCAGGGAAGTTGTGGATGCCCCATCTCTGGAGGTGTTCAAGGCCACATTGGATGGGGCCTTGGGCAGCCTGATCTACTAGGAGGTGTCCCTGCCCATGACAAGGGAGTTGGAATTAGATAATTTTAAGGTACATTCAAACTCAAACCACTCTATGATGCTATGATCCAATGATTCCTAGGATTTGCCCAAATGTTGTCTATCACCATGAGGAATTTGTGTGATATTTCTACCTCAGTCTCTCCTTTCTACATAAAGTAATTCTTGATGCTTTTTGGGGTTGTTTGTTTGGTTTTGGTCTTGTTTTTTAATAGTATCATCTATGACAATTTTTATTGCTTTCCCATTGGCTCCTTCCCTTTTTCTTTAAATAAGAAGTGGATCACACTGCTTAAGAGAGGTCACATTTCAATGCTTGAGACCACACCATTTCTGGCAGAGGAGAATAATACAGTATATGCTTTAGATATTCCCTTGGTGTTTTTAAGCATTCTAGAATTACCATTTCATTAGACCATCTTCAGGTCTTATAGTACTATTACAGCTCCAAAAGTAGTATTTGTGCTTATTCCCTAATTACACATTTTGTATAACGGCATTACTTTTCCACCAGGGCATTTTCACCTTACTTTTTTTTTTTCCACCGAATATTACTGATCGCAGGGTAATTCTTCAGTTTCTTAAATTCATCTTGAATTACGAATTTGGAATCACCTTACAGTTCAGTGTCACTGAGGAATTCAATCTGCATGTTTTGTCATCTCAGCAGTTAACTGTTTAAAGCATCAGCTAGACTCTTGCACAGGACTCCATTTGAAATGCCCTAAAATATATTGGAGCCCTGCTTGAGGAATGACTTTTCAAATAGCACCAACTTTATGGTGATATCCTGTAAATTACCTTCTCCTAGGTCTCTGGAAACATTAAAACCAAATTATATTGAGTCTGAAATTCCCCCATCTATGCACCAAAGAATACATTGATCACGTTGATGTGATTTACCCTGACAACTCTACACTAGCTTCTTCTTATTGCTCCACAATCTGTGTGGTTTATACCAATAAATAATTCATTTCTTCCATGACCTTTCTGATCTAATGTCCTCACTTAAGACAAGCTCTACATTTCTCTTCTCTGAGGCCTCACCATGCCTTTGCAAACTGTCAGTTCCTGTGGAACTGTTTTGGCTAATTCTAGGGTAAGGAGGGCCTATCATCATGAGGATGCTTCCTACCGAAGTACCTCTTCATGGTCACTGTGGTGACACAGAAACCCAAAAAGGGTTATTGAACACTTTCATCATGTTCCCTTTGATGTCACAAATAGTAATGGCATGTTTAAGTCCTAAAGTGAAAGAAGACAGGCAGATAGACATCAGTTGAAACTGAGCAGGTAACCATGGTGACAAAAAAACAGAAGCACAAATAATCACATCAACAAATATTACATAGCCAAATTCTCTAACATTCTTTGTCCTGATGTTAGGTTTAATACAAAAGTTTCTCCTCTGTGTAATCACTAGTTTATTAGTACAGCATTGCAAATGACACTCTGACATCCATTTTCAGACGGGTTTTGGTTTTGTTACTCTGCAGATGAAACTTTCCAATTAAGGCTTCTATCTCCATCAGCTTGCTGTCTCATCCTTGTAAAGTGCCCCTCTCTCCCTAGGTGACAAGTGTTTCTGCATTCCAAAGGAGCTGTGACTGCTGCCACTTTAGGGGAAAAAAACAACCAAGTTGCTGAAAATACATTCCTTAGCTACAGGCTTACATTTTTCTTTTATTCTAATTGTGCTTCAGATTGCAGGAGACAGACAAAAAGTAAGAGAATAGAAATGCCTCAGCCAGGGGATTCTCTAGTAATTGTCCCTGGAGAAAATTCTGACTGTGCTTTACAATCAACCAGTCTAAAGAAATAAATGAATACAACAGCAATCATTTATAGCAGGAATAATTTGTCCTTCCCACATCTTCAGACAGTGAAAAAAAGAAGAGCAAATAGCTAGAGTCAGTCTGAGGCAGGCAATCATCCCCAGTGGATCATGCATCCCAATAAAATTTTCTCTGATTTCTCATTAAAAGTCAGTCTCCAAAACTTACTGGAGGAAGATGTCTTAACATCAAATATACCAAATGAAAATAATATACACTTATTTCCTGATTTTTAGGATCCTGCTTTGAAACCAGCCTTTCTCACAAGACTTGTAGCCATAGCTAAGCATACAAAAGCTCCTTTAATTCTAACACAATGAGGTGAAGGGGTAAAAAGTACTCCTTATCATGGTCAGTGTTTCTGGATGTCCTTCATCTTAAAATAAGCTCTATAATTATTACTCTCATGTTACTAAGTATTCAGTGTGCTTGGACATATATCAAAACCTCCTATGATTTCATATCCTACTTGAGGCAAGGTTCACCAGCAGCAATTCTGGATATGTTTCATGATATTTTTTCTGTGCACACGGACCATTATAGGATAAGCGTCAATATCACATATATCTGTCTCCTTTAAAGCAGCTTACCTCTTGCTCTCAATTTATCTAAGCAGAGAAGACCAGGGCTCAGCGGTAGTACATTTCTTTTTTATGCAGAATGGGATTATTATGATTAGTTAGAAGAAGCCTGACCAGTTTTAAAATACGCATTTTTATAGGCATCCCTTAGATTGCTACAAAATGCAAATGCAGAAAATGAAATCTCCCTCTATTACCTATCGGAGAACACATGAATACATTTGCTATGCAAACTCCCACCCCAGCTATTGAATTTGCTTCTTCTTGCTAATAAGGAAAAATAAAAGAACAATCTTTTTTATTTAGCATATGGTTCCTTGGTTATTTTCACCATCTGCATGGCAGCTGCTGCAGTGAGGAACTTCATGTAAAAATATATTTTTCTTCCATCTATCTGTTTCAATAAAACTTTCTTAAAGCCTCACTGATTTTTATTAGAATTGTAGTGATCACCTACAGAATATCAACTTGGATTATTGAAAGTTATAAATCAAGAGCACATGCATTGAAGTAATCTAGCATCTTTGATTATAGCACCAAAATGACATTATGCTCTTAAGATACTGAACATGAATGCTCCTGAAAGTCAAAAGGTCAAGCTTCCTATACCTTTTGAACCAAGATAATACGTGTCTTATAGTTAGCATTACATAGCATAGTATAGCATTAGACGAGTTCTAAATATTTAGGAAGTCTGATCAATCTAGATAAATATTGGTCTATTCTCTATGTGTGAAGAGGGATAGTTTGATAATTTACAGTGATACAAAATTTATCAAAACAGATCTTCCAAAGAGATTCAAGTGTGAGGAAATTTAGCCTGTAATATTTGTTGAATTGCCTCAGAACAGCTTCTACAAACAATGACTTACCTACTCTTTAAATTTCTGGAGCAACTCTTCAGCTATATTACTTTTGTTATAAATTAAACCAATGACTTCCAAACAAAATCTAACAAACTAATAATTCATTGAAGAGCAGGTAACTATTACCTTCACCTAGGAAATTTTACTGCTGTACTGCTTCATTGCTGGGAAAGGTGACCATGTTTTCTTATTTGTTGAGAAGTCCAGATGGAAAGAATGGGTATCCTAAGTGACATGAGGACATAAGAAATTATCTACACCATGTCTGTCTTACTGTGAGCATCACAAATTCTAGCCTCAAAATATTTCCAGCAGAAAGTTCTCAACTCCTTTCTGAGAAGATGTTATTCTTTATCTAGCTAAAACACCACAGTGGCAGAATATCTATGGTAATTTGGAGCAACAGTTGGAGGTCAGGAAAGATGCTCAAAGGTATCAAAAGGTATCAAAAACTTTAATGCTCAAACCCCCTTTAAAGTTGCCAATAGATGATTATCTATTATTTAATTCCTACTACCTTAGGGGATGTAAGAAAAGTCCATGGAAGGCGGTGAAATGCATCAGTGACATCATTGCATACAGGACGTACACAGGATGCATACAGGATGCCTGTATGAAGAATGCGGTTGTGATCATTCTTAATTCCTGTGACACATATGAGAAGTATCCTTATGATTGTCATCTAAACACTTATACATTTTTCTAAAGCTGTGTAACAAGTAATTGAAATGTTGAGAAAGATGGATTAAAATTTAACAAATCTGTTATAAATTTATTTTCTGTCTGGTAATGTCAGTAATAATCAACAAATCTTTTACTGATACTATCTCCACTCATTACTTTGAGTGGTTAGTGAAATGGAGTCCCTTCTGCATATCTTAAAACATGAATAATCTTCCAAAAAGCTGATTTATTTATTTAATCCCACTTTATATTATATACTACTTTTTAAATATTCTGTATTTTCTAATTTCCACATTTAAAAAAACAAAACCCATAAAGAACAGTTTATGCCTATTAAAAATATCACCCTTGCTTCCTACATTCTCTAAGCTAATTACAATAAGCATCTCTTATCATTAACTCTTTCTTACTGGCCTGGAGAGAAGCATACAGCCTGAGTTCTAGTAGTCTGAGCACCCTGTCTACCTGTCTTCTAAATACCTCCAGGGATGGTGACTCAACCATCTCCCTGGGCAGCCTCTTCCAGTGACTGGCGACCCTTTCTGTGAAATATGTTT
>WAAB01016253.1:1765-17853 GCA_013389865.1 Piaya cayana | reverse complement strand
TAGGCCAGGGCAGAGTCCTTGGGGTAAGGGAATGATAATGCACTCGTGTTCCCAGAGCCCTAGAGACCGTGCAGCTGCTGAGGGTGAGATCATGATGTGTGGGCATGATGGGACCTTTGAAAGGACCTGGGCAGGCCATTTTTTATAAAGAGCTAACAAAGAGATCAGAAAGGTTTTTAAATTAAAGCAAGCAGCCAAGAAATAACAGCTTTCATTTTACAGTACAAACTACTATAATTAGTTTTTAGAGGCAACTAGTAGTCAATAGGTAAGACAAGATATAAGTAAAATATATTGAATCCTGACTTATCCCAGTCCTTGCACAGACCCTTGCCCTCAGTTCACGTTCACTCAGGTCAGTGTATCTGCTCAAGTGCAGTATTTGCTCAAGTATAGCTGAGATTTTGTCATAATTATGGAACTGTGGAAACTCTGTTCTATCCTTCTATTACTGGTGGTGAGTTAAGAGGGTCTTTGTACAGAGGATTTAAACCAGTTTCTAGCCAATATCACCAGTTTGAAGAAGAATTCTATGAAAATAAATCAAACGTTATGAAGATAATTTAAACTAATAGCAGCTTATTATTAGAATGAGGTGCAGGTTCCTTTTGGATGGCTTTTTTAGAATAATGACTGGGAGCCTTGATGGTGGGGATGCCTTGGGCTGTAAAGCTTCCTTACCTTAGGAAACGACTGGGTTCTCTGATTTTGTTATATAATACTGTGGTGTAAAGGTAGGGACTGTTTTATATATACACATCAGCAGGCTGCTGCTGCTTCTGAGTGCTAAGATACCGAAGAGAATATTACATTAGTAACACAAAATAAAATACATTTAATTCTGCTTCCACCTTTTTACTTCTGTTGGTTAAATCCTATAAGTTACAGGATTTGGGTTGGTTTGGGATTTTTNCATGTATTGATATAAAATTAATCAAGTTTATGTCTCCTGTCACTACTCAGCTACAATAAATGACAGGCTGTTGTGGTGCCAAACCATCCAAGAAATTATTTGCTATAGGCTTTGTCAGAAATCTGCTGACATTCAATGTGTTCTTGACTGTGGCTCAGATAGGAATTTTCAGCTTTGTGTCATATATGCATGAGTTCTTCTTTCAGGCTGTTTTGACTTTCTGCAGCTGTTAAAAGGTCAGAGGTAATCAGATAAGCCAGTAGGATGCTATCTGTCATTATAATTGACTTGAGCCATCATACATAGGAAATCATGCTGAATATCAATACTGACATTTAAAGCGATGGTATAGTGGCCATATTATTACAACTGTATCCCATATTTAGCTACAGCACATCCTGATTTTTTTTTTCTATGGAGAAACAAGTGCTGCAGGTATTAAATTTTTATGCCTACTTGTCTGGTGACAATCATCTAAACTATCCAGAAAGTACGTTCTCAAAAGGACGTGATTGGGTTCATCCAGTATTGAAACATTGCTGTGCACAATTTATTTTATTTTCAGATTCATAATGGAAAGTATTAGTAAAATATAACTTGTGCAGCTGGCATTTGGAATATCTCTGCCAATCAGAAAAGGAATAAAGCAGTCAAAATTTGTTTTCCCTACCGCTGTTAAGTGTCAGTCATATATATAATTGAATTGACACCAGGTATTTACGTCTCTCACTATCAAGTGAACACCTCATTGCTTGGAACTTATGCTGAGGAAACAAGTCATGGTTCTGATAATGATTCTGTATGTTCCTCTCCAGAGCAGATAGACTGTGTTCAAAATGTCATGAACACCTGTACTTTAGCTGCAGAGACAGTGTTTATTTTTATTTATTTTTATTTTATTCTTACAGAATCTTTAGTGCAACAAGCTGGAGGGAGATAATGCCTGAGATCCTATGGATAAACCTAGCTGAAATTGAAGTCTTAAAGCACCTTTTAAATTTTATATATATGTATATATGTGCAGAGAGAGATACACAGATTTAGCAGTGAATGTTTCCTTTCCATTTTGCAAAATATCCCAGGAGCATATTTGATTGGCCCTCAAAATGCTTTTAGAACTGGAAAACTGTGAAGTCACTTCATACAAGTGATGTTCACTACACTTTTGTTCAACTGAGGTAATAGCATTCCAATTAGTTAGACAGATTTTTCAACATTAGTTTTAATCCAGAATTAAAACCCCGCTCCCAGTAAAGCTCGTTTGCTCTGTTTGGTTGGATTTTTAAGGAGGGGGGCAGAAGTATGCTCTCGTACCTAACACAGGTAGGAAAATGTATTCTATAACTCTCAGTTCTTCCTAACTGTAAATGATACAAAACAGGATGTTTATTCTTTCTTCCCAAATTTCACTTTTATAGTGATAAATGAAATTAAGTCATCAGGATAGCTTAAGTAGTGGCATTTTGCAGCCAGTTAGAATAAACGTACCTAGAATATAGAGTAGCTAAAAGGAAAACTTCATTGGCAGAAATGAAAGGCTGCTGTGTTTGGAAGACTGCACTGTCCCTTAGTATAATCTAATATTATGACGATATGAGAGGCTCATCACGTGCTTGGACCACGCAGAAAACCTTTCTAAGGCTGAACTGACATATTAATGGTATTAACATTAAGCAAACTCTTCTTCTATAGGTTTTATTTTGCCTTGGGGCAATAGCCAATATCTTTAGTGACAGATCAGGGATTGAACTAGGCAACTTAGGAGGTAAAAGTACAGCTTTAGTCAATTTTTGTAACTGGAAATAATGTATTTCTGCTTCCACTGAAGAGAGAACATGGGTGGGGAGACATAGTATTTATTTGCTACTAGATTACATGAAAAATGTGAAACCAGCTGCTATCTCATAAGGAAATGGCTCTTTAAAAGTTAGAATAAATAAAATGTAATAAATAAATCTAAAGGTATTAATAGTTGTGCCTACAGGGATGATATGTCAGCACTCCAGGAAGCAAACCCAAATTATTTACCGATGCAAGTTAAAATGTCATCAGCACTTCCTAGATGAGGCCACTATACCTTATTATTGCTTTGTTGCTTAACGAGTACAAAAATACTTCATTTATGACACATTATTCTCAGATTCATTGAATAAAATTTAGACAATCTCTTTTAAAAGGTCTTGGGTGTAACGTTTTGGAGAAGAGAAGGTTCTGGGAAGACCTTAAAGTAGACTTTCTGTCTCTCATCATCCTGTTTGAGCAGGTTGCCTAGTCAAACGTTTCAATACGAAGTTTATTTTGTAACTTTGCTGAAATAATATGTTCAATGGGTATTTGCAGTAGTCCCCATAATCTTGACACTTCATGAAACACAATTCTAAAATATGCTGCTTTAGCAGAAGGACAAAGAATTGCTAACAGAAGTATTGCTGATGCCACAGTGTCACTGAACTGTGTGGTACCTGATCCTCATAACATTTCAGTTATTTGGGTTATTTGCTGTGCAAGCACTCATAAGTATTATAATTACCTTCTGTCCTTTAGCCTTTCTTCAAAAAAAGAAAAATCTTTCCATCTCCTTTGCCCAGTTGATGTGGATACAATTCTATATGGAAAACAATCTTAAAAACTCAATTTTTCCTAATTTTCCTGGTTTAGTATTAAAAAAAAAAGTTGAAATAATTGCTAACATGCTGAATTGCATATACAGTTGAGAACAACTACAGCATATGACGATGTCGATCTGAATGTGTTCAACAAAAGTAGCAAAATGCATGGTAGAAGTAGGAGGAGTGAAGTGTTCAAGAACTAAGTCATCAGATATTTTGAAGATTTTATTCACTATTGTCATGAATAAGTGTTCCTATTCCCATACAAAAATTTGTCAGTGAGTACAACAGACACACGTCCTTTCGGAATGCATCAGCTTTTGTGACTTATTCCTTGTAAATAAATTAACTATTGGATTTTCGTGGTTTGCGATAGTAATCAATTCTTAAAGTCGAATTATACATGGGACATGCAAGCAATTTTAGCATTCTGGGCATAAACATCTCTTGCTTTTAAGTGCTCCTTCCTCATAAAATGTCAAATCATTGCATTTATTTCTGAAAAAGATCTTAGTTATTGTTCTGTGAGGCTGATTTTATATAAATGTTTCAGCAAAGCGGTTGAGCTCTCATGAGACATGAATCTGCTGAGACAAATTAAACAAAATTTCAACATATGATTACCGAGAGTGAAAGTATATGCTCTATAAGGAGTCTCTGAAGTAGGATGTCTGAGAAGCTAATCTAAGTGTTATTTGTTTATTTCCTTCATTATTTATTGGTCTGTAACAATGACATAGTGTTTTCAGTACTGAATATGACCTGCCTCTTAAGGATATGCTCGGTGGGCTGTGGTTCAAAAGTAGAGCAGGAAACTAGTAAAACTTAAATAAGGATCTGCTCATTTTCTCATGGAAGTGGCTTTTCAGTTCTTCTAATTTATCATTCAAACTTCCTTTCATCATTATGAACGTGTATTGACGCTCTCCGTATAATATTATTTATACATCCTGCAGTACAAAGTTCATCAGTGTAAGACTGGCATTTTTTTTTTGACAGTGGCCTTTATCTTCCCTTTATTGATTTCATATTCCTTTCCTGGAAGGCTATCCATATTGCAAGTGATAATAAATTTCAGTGTGTGACACTGAAAAAAAAAAGTCTTTAAAATTTAAGTTCTTAAATGACACGTCACAACTCTTTTTAAGTATCGCCTTCTCATTTATGCAAGGCCTCTGCCCTCTTCCTTCAAATTGGAAAAGACTGTCTGGTCTGAATTAGATCCCTCACTAATTAATCCCTAGGTAAATAGGGGTGAGCCGATAGTGTTTAGCCAGTGCTGTAAGAGCAGCTATCAGTTATATTCTCTGTATGTTTTTTCACTGTATTCTGTGAAAATGAGACTTCTCTGTATTCAAAGAATGTGGGTAGTGGTTCTGTAGAGCGCTTCTTTATGTCCCATTATGCCCAAGAAAATAGGACTGGGTCTGGCTGCTGAACTTGTGTAAGTCAGGCAGGTTAAGTGCATTCAGATGGGAGCAGACACTGGTTGTCAAACAGGTATCTCCCCAGCCATGCCTGTCAAGGGTTTGTGACAAAAAGTGAGATGCTGCCTTTACCTACTAGGCACAGGGCTAAACTCATTCCATTTCATATTGAAGCTTTGGTTTGGAAGCGTTGGTTAGTTTGAATCAGAGACAAGTGTAACACTATATCAAGTGATCTATGGTCTCTATATAATCTGACTACCTTTTCACTCCGAAAAGAGTAAAGGTCACTTCGTGAAAAGCGTAGCGCACGGTGATGTTTTGCTAGTCAGTATTATTCTGTCTTTGTAGGAAACAAGGTGTAAATAGTAAAGCAGTTATCAAAATGGTTCAAAATAGACTTTGAGACATACTTTACTATACAGTTATATTTGAAGATACCATCAGTTATACTTAAGCTGAGCCTCATTACACTGGCCCAGTGTATGTTCTGGCATAAGGCAGCAGCTTCTCACTGCAGTGCAGGACACCTTGGGTGTTAAGTTAATAGAAGTTTTAGAAACAGATAAGTGTAGTTGCTGTTATACATGTCTGGAGAACGAAGATTGGAGGTGCTACTTCACTAAAGTTTTGCTTGCGTCAGTTGAAGCCGTTGGTAGTTATGTGGAAAATAGAATATTGCAGGGTATTGATTAGGCCAAGCTTGGACAATGACACTTGTCTTTCCATCCAATTCTATTATATTTAAGAAGGACTTCCTTTTGTTTTCCTATTTTCGTTTTTATAATTATTTTCGTGTTTTATTTTAAGCTTTTTTTCCTGAATATGAGCCCTGAAAAAATCTGATAAATTTTTCTACCAGTTGGTAAATTGACACGTTGATAGGCAATTAGAGCCGGAGCCAATCTGTGTCAGTGACATATAGCAATAAAATACGCTGATCAATTCATAATGAATGTTCAGCCAGAGACTTAACAACAGAAATTCATGGAGACAAATATGTGTTGTGCTGTGTAGCATCATCTTTCCATCTGGAAAATCTAGCTACTGCTAGAAATAGTAAAAATAAAAGCCCTCACCCCAAACTCCTCACATGAATAGTTCTCACTCAAAAACATGTTTATAAGTTTGATGCTCATATAACCTTGGCCTCCATTAATTTCTAATGCAGAAAGAGTTGTGGTTGGGAGAGGTAATGGAATGGTCGTGATTTGGAGGGGGCAGAGGAGGAGCGCAGCTTAGAGCATGCAGAATTTTCCCTCGACAGTGATGAAGGCTGCCCAATTGAACCAGCCCTGAATGGGTAACTAAGCATGAGGAAAAGGGTGTGTGTTTTGTCAGGAGGTGCTGGTATAATATTCTGCACTACTTAGCTGCAGACACCGAAATGCCTTAGTCATCCTATATCAATAGGTTATTTAAAATTTAGCAGACTTGGGATTAGATCTCCCTGACTTTTTTTTTGGTGTTAAATATATTTTATAGGAGAGGGGGAAAGTTTACGTGACTATTGAGCTTTGAAGTTCTGTAAGAGATAATTACATTGCTGCTTTAAAATACCTGTTAATTTAATTTGTGAACTCTGCCTCCTTGGCTCCATTTGCTCCCTTGTACCGTTCCTTCCCAGGGAGCTCAGGAACACAGTCATTGTCGGAAGCCTTTTTATGAGGCTTGCAATATGCAGGAACAGCACGGGCTGGATGGATGTTATCAGCCAAAGACTGAGGAGTAAGGGAACAAGGGGCCTCTGGGGGGCTGTTTAGGGTAGCTGATGGTTTCTTGAATCATCCCTTTGCCAGTAGTAAATTAATTGAATACATAGGCTGGAGAAGTCATTCTTAGCACTCAAAAAAGTTACTGTTTGAAGTATCATTTAACTATGCTTTGTCAATAAAGGCCTTACAAGATTGGCAGATACATTATATCGACTACAATTTTGCAGAAATTCTTACTTCTCTATGGGAAATAATGCAAATGGTGACCAGCTGCTCCAAAGGGATTATTGCCTTAAAACCCTACCACAAGTAGGGATGTGTGGTGTGCGGTCATTTTGGGTTTGTTGTTTGGGTTTATTTAATAAATGTTTGTTTCTCAGATGGACTCAGATTTGCATAAGCTCTTCCTAAGTGCTTTGATTCTCCTCAGTTGCCAGAAAAACAAAGTTGAAGTGTTTCTTTTGTCACTGTTCTATCTGACTCAAGGTTATCTCGTGTTGCCACTCGTGAGTGGAAGCCAGCAATTAAGTAAAATGACATTAAGAAAAAGAAAAATTAGTTTATATTTCAATGCTATTAGTAATTCAATAAGCAATCATGCCTACTAAGCATCTGTTACTAGTATTAGTTAATAAATACTATCTAAGTTTCTCTTACAGTTGTGTGTGTGTGTATAGTCCACTGTTTGAGAAAAATTATATATTTGTATCCTGATTCAGGGATAGGTAATGATAGACAAATAATGTGAAGGAAGCAGTAAATAGATCTAGTTCTACAGGTCATTCACACAAAGTTGAAATAAAATATGTAGTTTGATGTCTAAGATTGATTGATTAGTTCAGTGCATGCACAATACTTGTGAACAGTGAACAGGAGTTATTGCTGTAGTTGGATAAGGTAACAGTGTTGAACTCACTAGAATAAACATGATTCAGATTCTAACAGATATTATCTGTGTTTTGAAAATCTGACATGGCATTTCTTTCCCTGGTCATCCATGTTTTCTGACATTTTTATGTCGTACAGGTTTTGTGTTCCAAGCTGAATTTTAGGTTAGAGGTGAGCCAAACCCAATGTCTAATTTCACATGGTTGTCCCTTAAGTCCTGGAGCAGAGGAAAGAGAATTGCTGTCAAATGAACCCTCAGCTATCTGGTCACTATAATCTCCCCAGAGAATATTAGCATTCTTCTTTTGCATCAGCAAGAGCGTCTTATTTGGTGTCTTACCTTCTGTTTACTTACAGCTAACAAGACACATTTGAGAACTCTGCTTAGAGCCTGCTTTGAATTAGTGTAACTTACTAAAACTAAATATCCATATATAACAATGTAAGTTGTCGGGTGCCTTCTCAATTCCTTTAGTCTTCTGAGCCACAAGTCAGGATTCTGAAATAATGAGGCTGCCATTGGAGCTTTGCAGTGCTCTCTTGATGAGTATTGCAACCAGAATGTCCATTCTCTGTTTTGTGTTTGATGCGTAAATGTTTGATATGCAGAAAACATTTTCGGTACTCACTAAAAGCACTTGTAGGTGTGAGGATGATGTTATATAGCTATAATAAATAGAACGTCTAAGCTTGGTAAGAGGCTTTAAAGTACTTAAAACACAAACCATTTTTCCTCTGACTGTTTTACCCCTTAAGTTGATACACAATTTGTATCAGAGCTTTTCCAAACCCTCCTTATTAGTGATTTGCATACTAAATACGGTTTTAAATGAGGGCGCAGGCTTCCTTTGTTATTCTATTACCAATTTAATAGCAAAGAGAGAAGTTTGGTAATATCCTGCATCTTACACTTAAAAAAAACCCTCTGGTATACATCTTATCTAATTTAAATTTTATTCAAATAGAATACTAAAAATGATACATTAAGCTTGCTCCTTAACCTCACTTTCTTCCCTTCTTCTAAACTCTCAGAAAGAGCAAAACATATCCTTAGCTTTTAAATTCATGAGACTTTTCCTTTCTTCTCCCTCCCATAAGAAAACAGGAAGCAGTGAGGAAAATAAATGTGTTAGGAGGAAATAACACATCGCGATCAAAATGGACTCGATGATCCGGTGGGTCTCTTCCAACCTGGTGGTTCTATGATTCTGTGATTTGAATCCTTTCACTGGGTTTAGTGAGAGCAGGAGTCCGTTTCTCTCTGCGTTCGTGTGTGGTCAAATGGATGATGTTATATAATGTGGTAAGAAACTATTTCCATGAACTTTCACTACGGCACTTGCCAGGGGGAAAATCAGTGGTGTTTTGCTGTTACAAAGGATCTCTAGTAGGACAAGGTTTGTTGGCAGAGCTAATGTCCTTTATTATACCAATTCATGTTATTGTAAGGGGGATGAAAGAAACGTTAGAACCGAACACAAACATTTACTGCATAAACACCACTCTGCTGGATTTTAAATGGAGTTAAAACAGCGTCTTCCAACACTAAATGCCAGTTGAGACTAATTGTTAGGCCACACGTACAAGCTAAGTAGTAAGAGCAGGTGGACCAGAGGAAATAATGTTGCTTAAAGGAGGAAGGGGATAAATTTATGCTTGATGGGATTTTTGAAAACTAGGATAGATGACTCAGAAGATACTTCTTTGAAGGTATAATCCTCTTCTACTAAATTTTGAATGATTTTTTTTTTTTTCCCTGTATTGATCTATAAAAATCCCATGCTATGCGGAAATCAAGAATGTCAAATAGCGTGATTCTTTTTTGACTGAAATGAAATTGCATTATGGCTCTTTCAAAAAAAACCCCAGAGATAGAGAAAAAACCTTGAGTATAAGTAGATTCAATTGTTGATTCAAGATACATTTGAAACTTAAACACTGTAGTATGAAAAGGACTAATGCATCTGTGTTGGTGAAGAACATAAAAAAAAAGATTTAGCTTGTAAATCACAGTTTTAAAATTAATTACAGAATATATCTTGAAAGCAGTGATGATCTACCTGAAGACTCAAATAGGAGGAAAGGTCAGTTAAAGATATTAAATGGATTATACGGTGCAGTTGCCTGTCACAAAGACAGATTGCTTCAAATGATATGTGTCTAGAAGGAACTACTGATACTTTCTAAAAGATTCGCATCTGAAATTGTCATCTCCGTTAGAGCATAATGATCTTCTCGTTCAGTCAGGAAATGAATAGCTTTCAACAAGCACTAATGCAAGGTTTATTGCCCTGGTTTACAGCTGTTACATGCATGCTCATTAGTAAGTCAATGCTGGACTGTAAGTTCTTGGATGCCTACTGGAATTAACTATTTGGCTGTCTCTTAAATATGCCCTGGGGAGATGTATGTATCTTGGGTTGTTGTTTCTAAGAAGTGTTTTCCCTCCTTGTAAAAAATTAGGTATCTTATTACAGTAAATGCTACACTCAGCAACTGCAGCACTCGGCAGTCGATCCCATCCAGATCACGCAAGCTAACTTTTTAAAAGCCAAGGAGAGAACTATCAAGTCTTTTTGATTGCCAGTGGCCCAGTAGGTAGGGAAAAGACTTCTTTGATTTGCCAACTAGTAAAAGTTTTCCAGTGGAGATAGGAATCATAGGAAAACCAGGTTGGAAGAGACCCACTGGATCATCGAGTCCAACCGTTCCTATCAAACACTGAACCATGTCCCTCAGCACCTCATCCACCCCTCCCTTAAACACCTCCAGGGAAGGTGAATCACGCCCCTCCCTGGGCAGCCTCTGCCAGTGCCCAATCACCCTTTCTGTGAAATATTTTTTCCTAATGTCCAGCCTAAATCTCCCCTGGCAGAGCTTGAGGCCATTCCCTCTCGTCCTGTCCCCTGTTACTCAGAAGAGCCCAGCTCCCTCCTCTCTGCAACCTCCCCTCAGGTAGTTACAGCTGCTGAGAGAGAGAGAGAGAGAAATGATTAGCTTTGTGTAAGGAAAATAAGGCTACTGTCATCAGGACTGATTCTTAATCACCTTTCTTCATTAGAACAATTTCTCTACAACCTGCTAGTTGTGTCCACTAACACTGGTTCTTAGCAGCTCTCAAAAACTGAATCTTAAATACCTTATTTTCTACCAACTGGAAGTATGCCTGAAGCATATGAGTGTTCAGTCATCTGAAATCAAACTGTTTCGGTCTTTCCTGTTGAGGTTATACAGCGAGTGAATCTGAAAAAAATAAAAATACATCTTTTACATAAAGACCTGAGTGTGCAAGCTTGACTGAGGTTTTCCTTCCTGGTCCAGTTAATGTTTAGAGCACACCTGTTAAGTAGGTCTTATCACTGTAACTGTAACTTTCTTATTCAAACAATTGTCCTTCCCTTTAAACATTAAATCATTCTCTGCCTCATCTTATATCTCCTGCTTGGCTTATTTCTTGCTGTAGAGATACAGAAAGGAGTGCAAACATACTTATTTTTAAACTAATGCTCAAGAGAATTAATTTCATGTGATTTATGATTGAGGGTAGCAAAAAAATCAGCAAGGTATGTGGATTAGAAAGGTCACATGGTAAGGATCCCAAACAATGCCACCATGTAAACAGGGATGAAGAAGAAGAAGAAACTGTGCTCGTGATTTTGAATAACAACATTAAGTAGGTTTTTCTGTTTCCTTCAGTTATCATATCTATAGAAATAGGAATTGACAACCTTTCTCAATGGGAGCTAGTAAATGTACTGTTGCTATGAATTTCAGGGGGATAAAAAAGCAGAATTGGACTATACAGTTAAAGAACTGGGGCATGGTTTCTTAGTAAGAGAATTTGTGGAAATAGAAGACATTGAAGTTAGTTTTAAATAAAATTATACCTTAACTTTTTTTTTCCCTGTGCACTGATACAGTTTCTTTGTGCCTAGTTTATTTTAACATTTCTTATGTGCTGGAATGCAATGCAATATTGCCATCTAGTGAAAGGATGAAAAATGTCTAGTCAAATGATCCTTTCATGCGTAAAAATGTAAACACAGTAAGTACTCCCACTGTTTAGAAGAGTTAATTTGCAAGGGTGCAACTTTGATAAGACAATGCTGATAGGAAATGGTATCTTGGTTTTCTTTGTTGGTTGGTTGTCTTTAAAGGTGCATGTTGCCACATATCCTGCACAGAAGTAGGGGCTTGTGGGATACTAGAAGTTATTCAAGGCAAAACTCTTACGTTTACATAGCCTCTTAAACTGCTGAGATACCTGATGATTTCATGTNCCTCTCTGCAACCTCCCCTCAGGTAGTTACAGCTGCTGAGAGAGAGAGAGAGAGAAATGATTAGCTTTGTGTAAGGAAAATAAGGCTACTGTCATCAGGACTGATTCTTAATCACCTTTCTTCATTAGAACAATTTCTCTACAACCTGCTAGTTGTGTCCACTAACACTGGTTCTTAGCAGCTCTCAAAAACTGAATCTTAAATACCTTATTTTCTACCAACTGGAAGTATGCCTGAAGCATATGAGTGTTCAGTCATCTGAAATCAAACTGTTTCGGTCTTTCCTGTTGAGGTTATACAGCGAGTGAATCTGAAAAAAATAAAAATACATCTTTTACATAAAGACCTGAGTGTGCAAGCTTGACTGAGGTTTTCCTTCCTGGTCCAGTTAATGTTTAGAGCACACCTGTTAAGTAGGTCTTATCACTGTAACTTTCTTATTCTTCTTCAAACAATTGTCCTTCCCTTTAAACATTAAATCTTTCTCTGCTTCATCTTATATCTCCTGCTTGGCTTATTTCTTGCTGTAGAGATACAGAAAGGAGTGCAAACATACTTATTTTTAAACTAATGATCAAGAGAATTAATTCCATTTTATTTATGATTGAGGGTAGCAAAAAAATCAGCAAGGTACGTGGATTAGAAAGGTCACATGGTGAGGATCCCAAACAATGCCACCACGTAAACAGGGGTCATAAACTGTGCTCATGATTTTGAATAACATTAAGTAGGTTTTCTGTTTCCTACAGTTATCATATCTATAGAAACAGGAATTGACAATCCTTCTCAATTGGAGCTAGTAAATGTACTGTTGCTATGAATTTCAGGGGGATAAAAAAGCAGAATTGCACTATACAGTTAAAGAACTGGGGCATGGTTTCTTAGTAAGAGAATTTGTGGAAATACAAGACATTAAAGTTAGTTTTAAATGAAATTATACCTTAACTTTTTTTTTTTCCCTGTGCACTGATACAGTTTCTTTGTGCCTAGTTTATTTTAACATTTCTTATGTGCTGGAATGCAATGCAATATTGCCATCTAGTGAAAGGATGAAAAATGTCTAGTCAAATGATCCTTTCATGCGTAAAAATGTAAACACAGTAAGTACTCCCACTGTTTAGAAGAGTTAATTTGCAAGGGTGCAACTTTGATAAGACAATGCTGATAGGAAATGGTATCTTGGTTTTCTTTGTTGGTTGGTTGTCTTTAAAGGTGCATGTTGCCACATATCCTGCACAGAAGTAGGGGCTTGTGGGATACTAGAAGTTATTCAAGGCAAAACTCTTACGTTTGCATAGCCTCTTAAACTGCTGAGATACCTGATGATTTCATGTCATGGCCCATGAATGTCTTCCTGATACCAGCTGATATTAGAGGAATGAAAAACACAAACAGTGCTCCTAGTAGTCGGTACACTGAACAAACATTGGTGATTTAAAATATGTTCTTCCGCAAAGGCGTATTGTGTTCCATGGGTTATTTACAAATATTTAATGCAGCTCTAGTACTGCCGCATACTGTGGTATAATGGATTCATAACAGCTGTTGAGTTTTAATCTTCCATTGCAAATTAGTAGTGTCTCTTTTAAAAGGAAACCAGCATTTCTGGTGTATATTTTTTAAGCTATGCTTTCATATGTGTCATTATCTCTTTCTATTAAAATAATTTTTATCATATAAGTGTTGCACCAAAGTCTTTCATCATCCTTACTTATTTATCTTTAATATGCCATTGTGATGAGGTGGTGAATCTTAGCTTTCCAAATAGGTATCAAGTGCTCAGTGCCACTCACATAGAACCAGGGAAAGCCATGGTTTTTTTTCCCCAAATGCTGTTCAGTGAGATTATTCGCTAATTTTCTCCACTGTTTTTCACCTTCCTATATTTGCTGCATTAGTGTTTGCATTGTGTTACCTGCTAAGTCTTTGCTGTGCTTGAACTGTAATTCCATGAGAACATGTTCATAAGGATTTCCATGCTCATGTTTTAGAAGGGCTTCAGTTCATAAGAAAAGTAAAATACCTTGTCATTATTTACCAAGAATTTGTGTGGTTTGTAAGGAATTTGCTTGTTTGATAAAACTATGGATCTGGACACAACAGCAACATGCAACTGAGTCACCATGAAAGTTTGTGTCTCTGACAGATACAGCCCACCTACAGCTCTGGGATTTAAGGTGCAGCACCAGTGGATTCCAGTGAAAACCATAATGCATATTTTGATATGTTAGGAAGAGCCTGCAAGTGTCAGGTGATGTTTTTATGACACGTAGAAAATGTAAAGATCATTTCATTGCGTACAGAGAGTCTACAGGCAAGGGGATTGCCAGCCTGTGACTGACCCTGGCACTCCAGCCCTGATTTTGTATTCTTAGGCTGTTATCCAGTGAGACTGGTCAGTTAATTTGTTTTATTTTGGGGGCAGGGATACAGCCCTGACCTTGTGTTTGCTTGTGTGTTTGTTTTTTTAGTGAAGTAATAAAATATCCAAAAGGCGATATATAGCTCACTTATCCCAGTAATGTCCTCCAAAAGGGGTCCAGCACATATAGCACAATGGGAAGTGGATTCCTGAGCATTTTTTTCAACGCAAATCACTGAAGTGTTGTCATCTTTATCACTGCTTATGGCTGTAACCACTGTCACCTTCAGTGGGGAAAGGCGTTTTGCTGCACTCTGTAAACACGTGTGTACTGATGCAGAGGCCATAGCATAAAGTTTCTCTTAAGTGTAATAAGAGGAAGTAGAAGCCAAGTAGAACCTAAATTATAACAAAGCAATATAATTAATTGTGTAAACAAGTAAGGTGAATAATTGGTGATTTTGTAGCACAGTAATATAGCATTGCCCTTCTTGATTTCTAGCACAGGATTTCTGTGCTAGATAAATAGTTTACTGATCTCTTAGAAAATATGATGTTGGTAGCTTAAACCTTAGTTAAAACTTAGTGGATTTGCAGACACGTAAATTATTTCTTTAGAGATCTCTCTCAAGTACACGGTTTTGAGTTGGTTTAAGTGAAGTAAATATAAGATCCAGTATTCATAGAACTTTAAAAAGTGCATCGATATAGTAGATGGTTTTTTTCCCCCCTGGATGAATAAAAGGAATCTGATATACCCCAGGTATGTAAGGTCGTATCTTTACGTGAACAATCTGCTTTATTATAAAAAGATCCTACTTGAAAAACTACCTTAGTTCCTGAGTACAATGACCTCATCGCATTGTCCATATTTCAAAGCACTTTCCTTCTTAAGATGATTCTTTTTTGCCAGAGGTACTCATATTTTGAGTCTGGATTTTATAAAGTTTTGAAAATCATCTATAATAAAGATGATAAATCACATGTATTTATTGTGAGAAAAGGCAAATCAACTGTAATAACCATTTATTCTCCAAACGCAATCACTTTTTCTAAAATTATGACTTCACATGAAAAAGTGCAGATGTCATTTCTGGAATTCCATTGCATGTGTTGGCAATGTTTTTTTAATGTGAATATAAAAATACTACAATTTGTTTAGATTAAATGTTTTTGCAAAAGCTCAAACAATTTTTGTCAGATGCTGACCTCAATTGCAAAAGACATTTTCAATTAAGGAAAACCTTTATATAGTTAGCAAGCTGTCATTCACTAAAACTCATCTTTTTAATTAAACAGATGGTGATAACAAAGAAATTAATGAACACATAGTTGCTTGCCTGCTATCCTAATTTGCATTTCTAAGTTATTCAGGTTATGCGGCAATTAAGCTTTAATTGCTTTTAGACAAATGAATATCTCGGAATGAATGACAAATTATGATGAAATTGTCTAAGAAACATGGTATATTCTGATGCTCCTGCTATTTTTTTTTGTGTCAGTTTTAGAAGCCTAAATGTGGGAATAGGGCCCTGCTATGCAGATTTCCTCTGCTTCTCCTTTGTTCCATAGGCAGCACGTCACCACACCGCTGGTCTGCACAGAAAAGATAAATGTGAGATGCAATTTTCATATGACTTTCAAAACAGCCGTTCTGCACTAGCATTTTTAAGATTGTTTGGCATTTCTAGCCCTCTAGAAGGCAGAGATGACAATATAACATGTCATCATCACAATTCTTCTGGTTAGTTTTCTGCTGCTTGATTTAGAAGTAATCACACAGAATCACAGAATCACCGGGTTGGAAGAGACCCACTGGATCACCGAGTCCAACCATTCCCATCAATCACTAAACCATGTCCCTCAGGACCTCATCTACTCGTGCCTTAAACAC
>WAAB01016251.1:29042-42181 GCA_013389865.1 Piaya cayana | reverse complement strand
TGATTCTGTGTTTCTGTGATTCATTGCCTTTTCCACTATGATCTTCAATCAAACCTGTTTTTTTAGGTTAGCTTTATTATGAGTGAGAAAGCCTGCACCAGGATCTGATTCTATGTAATAAATGCACTTCAAATATTAACTTAGATCCTCTTGCCCGAGTGTCCCCATGTAAAAATGTTCCAGAATATCTATGTAATAATCTATTAAATGCAATATATAACATACATAAACCAAAGCAAAACAACTAAAGAATGACGACAAAAAAACAAACATTAAAAAGCAATTATTGGATGTTTTTGTCTTTTAAAATCATCACCTGGAAGCAGTAATTGAAAAAAACCCCACAACCCTAAAAATTTCACAGCTTTAATACCTTGAAGAATTTAAAGATCAAGTTCTGCTCTTTCTGGACCCTAAGGTCTTGCTCTCCTGCCGCCCCATCTTGCACACTAGATGCAAATGTTTTGCTGGGACTCACTGCCAGTACTGCCTTGATTTGCCAGTTTCTGACCAAAAACTGGCAAGTGCTTTTGTCTGATCTCTGCTATCATCTCTGCCTGTCCCCCTCACTAGAAACTGCAGACTTTTTGCTGAGTTTTTTTGGTCTTGCAGATAAGGGACTCAAGGGCCATAATTCCCCACTCACATTTGTTACTGTCTCTTTAGGACACTACTGATATTATGCCCCTGTCCTGTCACAAATTCACTCCAAAGTTGTTCAGGTTCATAAAACCCTATCTCAGCACCAAGTTTTATGCCAGAGTAGCAAGTTTCTGTAGCAAGTTTCATTAGCTGGAACAAACCCAATAACTTGAAATGGGCCACTGTGATAGAATTATATATTTCCATAAAGGCTTTGCACAACTATTTTTTGTTAATACTAAAATCATGGGCAGGATGCTCCTGTAGAACATATTCCATCCAATTTGTATTGTGGTAGACATGATTAGGATGCTGACAGTGCATTACTGGCATCACACTGTATAATGCAGAGCACAGAAAGGATAAGTATTTAACTCTTCTAATAAAAATCAGCCTGCAGCAGTGCTATTAGTAATACAAATTCAGTTTCTAAATTTTCCCTATGAACTCTGCCCACAGAACTAGTTGTCATTAGCAGACTGCAGAAACAATTTGGCCTGTCTCTGGGAGTCAGCTACTTTGCTATTTAATGAATGGTCATTTTTTTTTTAAAAAAAAAAGAGGAAGTAATGTCATAGATAGCAAGAAAATACTATAAAATTATATTACAATAATTAATTAATCTTGCTAGTATTATACTTATTCCTGAACCCACTAAAATGAATAGCAGCCATCCAAGCTTCAGCTTATTCTGAATAGGAATTTTAAGAACCAAAACAAAACAGCCAAGAAATCCAGAATGCAGCATGATAGCTTGAAATTTCTTGCTTCTGTTTCAGACATGAATAGTAACTAGTATGTTAGGGAATCTGTTTATTTATCTCATCTATGCTTGTTGGTATAACAGAATATTTGCTATTACCTCTTCCAACAGATCCTGCCTCAAGTAATACTTAGGAGTTGAGTATACACAGCAGGAATTTGTAATGATCTCTCAGTTTGGATTCTCGTTACTACAAAAGAGAAAAGTTTAAAAAACATTCAGAAGAAAAGCTGATGTCCTTCAAAACCAAATAGGAGCCTAGGGTTTGAAAACTCACAATGAAAGAGCAATTGATGTGATATCACAAGTGATTACAATAATGCAACAAGTCTTTCTTCCCACTGAAAGAGCCCACGACTTTATCACAATGTCACATTGGAGTAACTGGCATTTAGCCCTCAGAGAACATACTTTCTTCCTAAATGCTGCTGCAAACCTGGCTGGATTTACAACTGCAGGGCCTGACCCATTCAATTTAGCTACACAACAGGAACAATGCTGTCAGTGTGAGATGGCCCTAGCTGTGATCCCCAGGAAGTTAGTGAAAACACAGTTTTGTCCTTCTGTCCTTGAGAGAATTCGGTCAGTCTCAGTCTTATGGGGAAGATTTCTTTGTTTATGATTGCCAGTTCTACTAGCAGCCCTGCTTTCCTAATATCCAAGCTACTCTGTGTTCATAGCAGACTTCATTTTAATTTGATGCAAAAAATTCCATCACATTCTTCTTCTGCCCACTGCAGACTACTGGTGCTTTTGGAGGAGACAGGTTATTTTCAAAGAGGATGGGTATTTTCCGCAGCTTAGGCGCTAGATTCAGTATCAGGCCATATGTACCGCAGTATACAAGACTTTGCCACTGGTTTTACTATAAATTAGGAAGAACAGTAGACATTAACAAATTAATCACAGATCAAAGCAGGACTTGAAATGTAATCACAATCTATCTTGAAGTTTGATTAAGTGCCCTAACAACTTGAGGAAGAGAAGAAAAAAAGCCAAAACCAGAGTGCTGCTCTAGACAACTACAAGACTGGCAACTAACTGAGCTAAAAGGAAGATATGATAGTGTGTTGTATTTCACAGAGATTTTAAGTTCTTAAAAAGTGCTTTGAAGCTAATCCTTTCCCAGCACATGGGGCTGTACATGCCTGATTCTGTTACTGTTTTTTTTTCAAATCTAGGGCCTGGTTAAAATGTAATTCCTGTGTTGCGGTTCCACTTGCTGAATGCTGAAGGTATCCTATGACAAGCCAAGCATCGGACAGAATTCCCTCACTACTCAGCCTCCTATCTTTGGGAAATTCAAAAATCTTCGTAAGTCACTCTGCTACCACAAATATAGTCTCAGGTTTCTCAACTACATGTTGCAATTTCATAATGAGTTTTCCTGTTGATCACAAGGCCCAAGTCCACATTTTTTGCTGACACGCAGAACATCACATAGGATTGATACAGCTGCCTAAATACCTGGTCTAATGCACTTCCAAGGAATAGTTTACAGAATCAACCATCAGACTTTATGAACTGCGGGATTTAAACAAATTATCAGAAAATGAATAGAGGGAACAAATAACTCTCTTGAAGCATTTGAGACAAAGACATATGACAAGAAGAAACAACCAATTCATTCCTTAAAAACCACATATTAGTGAGACATCAGCCTATGCAGTAAATTTTCCATTGTTCCCTGTAGAGCATGAAATTAGATTATAGCATAGTTTATCATAATATTATTACAGTTACACTTAGAGTTTTTGAGCAAGGTTTTAACAAATATATTAAACTATATTAATAAAAAACCCTCTATCTTCACATATATACCAAAGATATAATATTTAGTGGAGAACGATAAATGTTAGAACAATGTTGAGGACAACACAACTAGAAAAGAAAGGATTAATCTTATCATTGGGCAGTAATTTGCTTCATACTACCTTTCCATGAATTAGATGCTACAAATTATGTGACTATAGTGGTCAGTCTTGAACCAGTGACAAAGTCTGCTCACTCAGCACCTGCCAGAGGGTGTCATTTGTCCTGCTGTCTTTGTAGTGGATTGGTGAATGAAGGCTTTTTCCAGATCTCAGGTCAGATATTTTAGCCAAGAAACAGCTCAGTGTGACATTTACAGCCCCCATATTGCTTTTCCAGAGATACAGAACTGCTTTCTCTGGCCTTTTTCACTGCCATCTCTTTCCCGTTTTGGTGTCCTCTTCATTTGCTATCATCTCTTCTCATGCAACTCAGCTCATCCACTTGTCCCCTTCTCCTCTAAGCCACATTCCTTTCCCAGATAGGTTCTCTGATGCTGGGCTAAAACTTGTTGGTACCAGGTGAGCCATCAAGAGTATAATATAGGACAGGAGTACATTTTAGGAACGGTGAGGAGCAGTTGCTATTTTTCTTTTTCTTTTACTCATTTTGATGAATTTTTATTTCCTTCCTATGGCCCCATAAAGTATCTCTGCCCCCAGCACATATATCAGGAGAAGGGGGCACTGAAGACTGGGACCACAAGTGTTGAATTACATTTTGTGTAAGCATAATGGGGAAAAAAATGAGTGTATTATATCATGTAAAGGCTTGTATTTTCCCTCCCAGTGCTACAGGGAGAACCAGAGAATCTAAACGGTAGCAGCCAAATTACCTCAAAACTGAAAGCAACATCCATTAACCTGTCCTAAAACAGACCATTGCTCCTACACATATCATAGAATATCTGACATTGGAAGCTTTTGTCTCCAACAGTAACAATTCAATGAAGAGCCTTGTCTGTGCATGGCTTCCAGCCTCTCCTTTAATCAGCTAAATCATGTCTTAAGTGTTCCTGGTGGCTTGTTTTCTCTGAACAGCATCCAGCTACAAAAGCCTATTCTGTTGGGAAAATGCTCTGGCACTGCCCCTGTACACTCCTCATGAAGACCCTTCTATCTTTCAGGAAAAGCTACCTTTATCTAATGATTTAATGAAGCACTGAAACCTTAGTGCTGCCCCAACCAGAGGAAGTTAGGGGTAACAAACCTACCCTCTCCTTTTTCTGTAAATGCTTTGCAGAGTTCTTGCGCTTTCCCCATGCACATCAGAAAACAATATAATTTGAAACTCACTGTTGTAACTGCTGTTGATGTTCGTCTCTGTTGGCGCCAGGCTGTACTGAACTGACCCTTCAGAGGTGGTCCTTCCTGACAGTAAACAGGAGAAGGGAGGAAGGAAAGGAGAAAAGAAAGGAAAGAAAAGGGATGTTTAGACAATCTCACTCAATAGAGCTGCAGACACCCTCCACTATTTTTTAACAAAATTCTTACCATAAATTCCTCCCCCCTCCAACAGACATGCACTCACATACACGAGAACACATCCTCCACGAGAAAGCTAGATAAGTTTGTTGCCTCAAGTCCTGTATCAAGGACTCCCTGTTGCTTTGTCTGACTGCCAGCCCACTGGAAATACCTTTTTCTGGGATCATTAAAGAGAGTGAAGGACACAGAAGCCACAGAATGGGTGATGCCATTATAACAGGTATGTTTGGTACTTCACTGGCAGATAATATCCTTATAGATCAGGCTGTCAAGCCCGAGTTACTCTCTCAGCATTTCTTTAAGGACAGATGCATACAAAAGGGCCTGAATGTTAAATGTGAACATGTCAGCCTCTCAGTCCTGTTCATTAACAGACATTGGATGCAGTATGAAAAATAGCTTGGCAGAATTTCTCATTATGAATAAGTTTTCCAACAGGAAAGTGTGATCCAAATCCTCTGTGGTATTAAAGGTATTTTTGACTCAGGTCAGCAAAAGCTGCCTTATTAACCTGACATGTGTCTCCTTAGCTAACTGCACTTGTGAGTTTGCTGTGGTGAGAATAGTTTCTGTCACAGAAGGTGATACCGGGATCAGGCTGCTCTGATGTTCTTCAGCCCTGACATACTGCTCTGTAAATGAGACACCAGAGGTGGAATGACAGCCTCTCAGCCTGAAAGCACTTGTGTCCATGTATTTTGACATTCAAGTTCATGCTCACTACATTTTCCAAACTAGTTCTCCTCTTCTTAGTCTTACTACATTCAAATTTTTGCAAGGTCTGCATATCAGAATTAACCTGTATGACCTCCCTCTACCTGCAGAGTTGCTGGAGGATCCTCAGATATGTGCTATGCTGTGAACAACTTCAGGAATCTGAAAGGTTCACAGAGCTTTTAATAAAATAATTTCTGTGCTGCTGCTACAGAGCAAACAATGAATCCATGAGCACTATAGGTACGTGGCCATGTAAACAGCAGGAGATTTTATAGGTAAGGAGGAAAGGAGCTTGGCATTTGTCCTTCAGTCCAAAGTCTTGGCCTGTCTACTTAGGCAACAGTGAGTGAGTCTAAATACCATGTTATAAATAAACATTGTCTTTATTGAACTCTTACATCTCTTTAAATGATTTCCCTTCCTGACTTATTCTCACAGAATTTGACTGGGTCATATGTACTACTTAATGATGAGTATGGATGATAAAACAACATCCACATTACCTGTACGATTTTTCAGGGAGGACATGCAGAATTAATTTTTCATTTGAAAGAGCACTGGAATACACACTTAAGCATTATACCATCTATAAATGCTCATTATACTAACTGAAGAGCAGTTAATGCAAAGTTATTGCTGGCAGACCCTTTCACTTATTAATGTAAATGCAGTTGAATAACACTGAAGTAATCTATGTGTTGCAAGTGTAAATACTGGGGGAAATTTCACTTTTGTAGTCCCTACCTTGCAGCAGAATCAGCAAAGCAAGATATAGGTCCATCCCTTCAAATCCTGAGAGAATACAAAGTTTTAAGATACTACTCTTGAGTTACTTTGACTGAAGACTCTAGTCTCTTAGGAGCTTTTGCATCTTTATTTGTACTTGCATCTACTTGTGCAACCTTTTTACACTAAATATCACCAATAGCTCATAGACTTTTTGACTCTCCAGAACTGCTTAAGAGAACCAGTAAAAAAGGTAATTTGCTCATGGGCGGCTCTCTTGCTGCTTCACAATTAATGGAACATACAGATAGTCTCGCTGAGAAGGAAGTGAGATGAGTGATGCATTGACATATTGCTTCTAAAAGATTACATTATATTCAGAACTACTCTACTCTGTGCTGTTTTCCTTGTTTTTCCAAACCAGCCTTCTCACATCTACTAAAAAGCATCATGCTACCTACCCAGGTTTTCACTTGCTTCCTGTTTATCAAAGCAAAACTTCTAAGACATTGTTTATTAATTTTTTTCCAGAACTCGTCTTTCTCTATTTCAAGACCTTTTAATCTCCAGCCTCTCTTTGTGCGGTTCCTCACTTTTATTTGCACAATAGCTTTGCTTTCTCTAATTACATACTGTTTTGGAACTCATCCATTACAAGTTTTTTTTCCCTCTCCTTTGCCTGCCTTGTCTTTGCTTTCTTACTAACATGTTTAAACTGTCAAACATTTTTCAATAAGTTGCAACTGCTTTTGTTATTCCTTTATTTCTTGAAATGCTTCTTTACAAGTCAAAATTGAAATTTCTCAAATATAAATCTTGTAGAAGTCTCTTTTCTCAAATGAAAAGTTAACAGATTCTGCCACCCTACAGTTCTGTGAGTCTCCTGAAAGACTGCATATTTAAAGCAGGAAATAAGAATTTTATGTTTTTTTAAAAGGTATGGATACATACTCCATCTTTTCAGTGCTGCTGGAAAATACTTATTTCTAGCCAATTGTCAGCACTACTCTTTTGAGTTTGTGATTTTTTTTCTTTCTTTGGGGGAAACTGCGAACTATTTCACAAGCACTGAAGCAATAATATATATTAAGCATTTTTATGTGCTTACAGAGCAACTTTACATCAAAATTACATTTATAATTTTGGCAGTTGTCACTATTTTCTTTCATTTCTTTTAACACTTGTCTTATTTACAGTCTTAGCCCTGTGGAATAAAAGAAAACCAGAGAACCACAGCTCAATCCAAACACTGAAAATTTCAAACAAAAAAAGAACAGTACCCGCTGTTGTAGTGTGTAACAGCCTGAAAACTTAATCTCTTCCTGCTCAAAACCAAAAACCTAAAGCCTTTAAACTTATCTTTCTTTATAATGCGTTGTGATTTTCAAGGCAAGCTAAGATGAGAAGGTTAAAAGGCACCTTGAAGCTACATTGGAGGGACGAGCAACTGTTCTCAGAGATACACAGTGAGAGAGAGGCAACAGGCGCAAAATTCAATACAGGGCTTTGCCACGAGATCTTAGGAAAAATATTTTTTCCCAAAAGAGGAAGGTGCCCATTACAGAAAGTTCTCAGGGCTGTCATGGGTTCTCCATTCTTCAAAACATAGATGACCACAGTGTGGAGTGATCTGGTCTAGGTGGAATACTGCTAAGGAAGAAGAAGCAGAAGCAACTTCCAGAGGTTCTTCACACAGAAGGGAGTGGGGCACTGAAACAGATTTCACAGGGAAGCAGTCATGGCACCAGGCCTTACAATATTCAAGAAGCATTTGGACAATGCCCTCAGATACATGATGTGAATTTAGGGTTGTCTTATGCAGGGACAGGAGTTGGACATGATGATCCTTGTAGGTCCCTTCCAACTCAGGTCATTCTATGATTCTATGAGATCCTTCCAATCTGCATCATTTTATGATTTGTGACACATGCATTTAGTAATCCCAAATTTCAGTATTTACACACCACATATTTGAGACAATAACACCTGTAGACACTGTGGCACCTTAAAGAGAGATAATTCCCCCTACCTCTAAAAAGATATATATTAAAAATTGTTTGTCCATTATGTTCTCTGCCTGGTTTCACATCAAGCACCTTGTACTGGTAGAAGCACAATTTATATAGTGCTAGAAGAGTGTAAATCTGGCCTCTGAAAGTTAGGAAATTGCTAGGCACCCTGGAAATGTACTTTCAGCACACACAAACTTCCTTGCCTCTCTTTGACAATGAACAAGAATTCAGTGTTTTACCATCAGCCTCCACAATTTGCACAATGGCCAAGACAGAGAAGCCAGGGAAATAATCTGTTTCAAGTAGTCTAGAGTTCCCTACAGAGCAGAAGCAAAGCTCCCTTGAAAAACACCCCCAGTTTATTTCTTCTTAAATCTAATTTCTTTTTTTTTCTGCACACCAGGCAAAAGACAATGGTTTGCGATTGCCTCCACATTCCCAACAGAGTCATGCACCTCTGTTTAAGAAAACACCAACACTCAAGACCTGTAGTGGGGTGAAAGTTTCACTGTGGGCTGGGAGGAGCAAACCCCCTCAAAGCATTACAGTCTCACCAGCAAGGTACCTTCAGCACTGACCAGTCCAGCCATCTCCAGCTAAAAGGGCTGGTTTTGCAAATCCAGTCTTTTCTTTGAAACCATGGTAAGCAACAGGGATGAGAGCTGTCCTCATGTATGTTGGTTGTGTGGGGTTTTCTTTAAGTATCTGTTATTCCTTTTAAAGGCTAGAACATGTTCTCAAATTATAAAGCAAAGCCCTGATGTTTCAGGAGAACAGTGTCGTTGTCTCAATAACACTTAAACAGACCTTGATTTATCCAAGAATTGTAAAAATCAGGCAGATTTGGTTTCTAGCAAATTCCATTTAACTTCATTCTCACCCAAGCTGCCATCATTAATTTTAGAAAGTCAGATTTGTCCCTTCATATGTATCCATTCTGATTTCTTGCAGACATTACAATATGAAGAGAAGTCTGAGGAATGTAGATTCAACATATACGTTACCTGGCCAGAGACAGAGAGAACTAAGGACAGCCTAAAATAGAAAACAGTAGTCAAAGTGATCAGCTGTGCTGAGACTGAAAAAAAATGACTGGTTTACTTGATGTAAACTCAAGTACTTTAATATGGACTTTTGACATTGTATCTTGCTGCCCTAGTTGCAGACTGCTGGATTTTTTGGTGTGGATTGAGATTCAGTTGGTTGCAAAAGCTGCAGCTTATCCAAGCAAACTGCTCTTCAGCTTTGGAAATTCTAGCTACAAAACACTGTAAACACTTAAGAAAATACCTCAAAAAAATGCAGGGTCCAGAAGAAACTGCACAATTTCAAAGAATAAAGCCCTTAATGGTCTTCTAAGCACAAATAACCCACCTCTGTCTCAGGAGAACTGCAATCGTTACTTTCCAAAATTTTGAGCAATGTTTAATGAAGCAACACTGTTGCCCTGTGCTTGTACAAGAGTGTCTGTTTGGAGACAGGATACTTGCTTTAGTGGACACTGTTTTCTCTGCTATGACTATTTTTGTGTGATGTGTGCTCCATAATGCTCCTTGATGGTACAGCTTTTGGGATGAGAGCAACCACACTTACTCATTTCAGAAAAGAAACAAGTGTATGAAATAGAAGTTAGTAGACAGTAAACTGTTCTGGTATCAGTATTCATATGGGAGATTGATGTTCCAAGCTATCTACTGTTGATAACCATATCTTATTTTTGCCATTATTCAAGGGATGGACACAAACTGCAGAACAGTGTGTGTGTAATCACCAGGGGCTCTGAGAGAAAGGAAGGCAGTGTCTCCCAGCTGCCTGGAGAGATAGAAGCCAATAAGTGGGAGGCAGCTTACAGGAAGCTATAAATAAACCCAACTTATGGACATAGCTTTGTTTGCTTCATGGTTGTGTGATGGAAAGATGAGACTGATCCACTGCATCATGAAAAAAACATCAGCAGGACACATCCTTGGCTCTGTTTAGTTACAGAAGGGCCAACCTGGGGAAAAATGATCTAACAGCGGCAAAGAAAATTTATACACTCACTACTGGGTAGGAGAAGATACTTTTCTTTGAATTTATCATAATACTAAGATAGATGGACACAGGTTTTTTTAAGTAATCAGTGACTGCACTAAATTTGATGGTGGCAGAAGGACAGCCTGGGTTTATCAGAGTTTCATTTGCATAAAATACTAAGAACACATTTCTAAGGAGTCATCCAGGCTCTTTAAAAACATAACTATATGCATACTTGAAAAGAGAGAAACCTGAACTCACAGCCATCCCAGCCTGTGTCTGTGCTTTCAAAAAAGCCACTGTTTGTTCCTCTTAACTCCCCTGCCCCTTCTCTCCATGCCTACTCTTCCGTTACAGTGAAGTGGTAACTGTTACTTTTATTCATTTCCAATCTCTTTTCACAGTACAGCCTGCCAAACTGTGTACATCCTCACTATAAAACAATCTTGCAGTAGAGAATATTCTGAGTCAAAGCACAAGACTGCTTTCTCAGCAAATGTCCCACTCTGAAAATGGAGAAAATTCTTTGTGAATGTGAGCAGTGGTTAGATCTGGGTGGTCCAAGCAAGAGAACAGTGTGGGTCAGCCTGTCCCAAGGCACAGTATTATCACTACAGAAAGCAGCTATGCCTTTCTCCTCTGTTTAGTGTGTGAATACCTTTCTTACAGTTTCTGAAATGTTTAATGAAAACCATTACTTTCAAACTGCTCTTTAATAGGTAACTGCAGCATTGAAATACAGCTTACTCTCTTGATCTTCCCTCAAACATCCCTATAGCAAATTAATCCATTTTCCCTCTATTAAGGAAGTATATAAGTTTGCACCTGTTATAGCAATTTATCAGATGTAAATAAAAAATCTGACGTTGTCAGACAACTTGGGGATGGAGACTTGAACTTGATGATTTCTAGAATAACTTTTTTGCACTACTATTTTTCCATCTGTCCATACCAGAAAATCACAGAACACATGGCTTCAAAACTCTGCAAGACCAAGTACATTCTTCTTCACAAACCTTCTTTTTCAGTCTTTTATCACTTTTATGTGCCTCACATAATTTTCCTGCTGTGTTTTCTGGTATATATAATCCACAAGGTCTTTATTGTTGAGTACAAATAATAATAACAATAAAAAACCTAATTCCAGCTTCTAAATTGTTTAAAGATCTGATAAAGCAGAACATGATATTCTGTCTTAATTGCTTATTGCATGGTTAATTTAGGTTTTGCCAGAGAACTGAGGAAAAAAACCTGTCTTTTACACATACCGTACTGAACAACACCACCAAGTTACACATTTTTAAAAACCTTCTTTTGGGAGGATTTTTCTCATTTAAATTGCAAAGCAGTGCTGCAGAGTTCACACTTTGTGGCTGAAAACCCTTTCAGAGCAGGCTGTGCATATTGAGGAGGTTAGCTGAGCTTTCCAATTATCAAAATGTAAATTTAATACTGCAAAGTATGTTTCTATCTGCAGTACAGAGAGCCTGAAATACAAAACTGGCAAAACTGGGGCAAAACTGCATAAGAACATGTGATAACTCCAGGGTTGTACCTTTTCCTCCATTGCTGTTGTGAGTTACATGCTGCTGAGTAGTTTGGTGAACTATTTTTTTTTGTCTGGCTGTAATCTGGGCCAGGTTTAATGCAGCTGTACCATGCATGGGGAACAGGACATAGCCACAGCTTGTTAACCTCACGCATTTTTGTGGAGACATTTCCAGTCCAGTTTTATGCAGCTGTTTAACTTCTTAAAAGCAAAGCAGGGTAGTTACCACAGTGAGAAAAAAACCCAAAATTACAACAACTGGAAATTGACAAACCATTTCTTATATCAGTGGGTGATTATACCTGAGCTACACTTAGCCACTCTGGAACAACAAACAGCTAAAATCTAAATCAACTGCTTTAAAACTGGGACATAATCAAAGTTAATGCACAAAATACAGCAGTCATCCTGGTTCTACAAACACTTCCCACCAGAGAAGCAGAAAATCATGTATCTTAAATTTTTCCTTAGAATTTTCTATAGAATGGGCATGCTTTAAAATGCATTTAACTAGTCAGAGTGTTTAAGACTTCTAGGCATGCAAGGATGAAGCTTGGTTTAGATTTTACAGTTAAGCTTAATATTGTTAATCAGAATTTGTATTATAAAAATATCTCAGAAATCCATAAAGGAGAAATTACAGCATTTAAAATAACCTAAGATTTATGTAGTGCCACTACTTCTCTTTTCATGTGCGCCAAAGCCACACCAATTTGAGTATGCCAAGTTATTCATATTTTCCTTTGATACTTAATAGCTCCTACCAGAGGAAATGTTCACAGTTCATGAATGTTAATTAATTAAGTTCTTGTACTCTCTGAATGATAGGAGGATATTGGTATATTGGCTATGTCAAACACCAAAAGGTTTAAACCAACTGATGTATGGAATGAGAAGAACTCATATTCTTGATCCATTACACTTAACATTCCATTTTTCTGCCTCTTTCAGATTTGCCAACACATGGATGGAAAGGGCTTGTTTCCTGGGAGTACTCCAAGTTTCCCAAAAAGCATCTCTTTATCAAAGCCAAGTCACTCTACCAGGCATCAGCAGTTTTTTAGTTGATTGAAAATGTGGGTTAAGAAGTTAATCAAGAGCTGCAGGAACATTTCCAGACAGAAGCAGACTGAGGGTTCAATATCACAAGTATCCACAAAGGCAGAACAGAAGTCAAGTGGGTAGATGCAGAATCACAGAATCACTAGATTTGAAAAGACCTACAGGATCACTGAGTCCAATCATTCATATCAACCACTAAATCATGCCCCTTAGCACCTCATCCACCTGTCCTTTAAACACCTTCAGTGGTGGTGACTCAACCACATTGCTGGACAGCCTGTTCCAGTATCCAATGACACTTTCTGTCAAAAATATTTTTTCTGATGTCCAACCTGAACCACCCATTAGTAGAG
>WAAB01016251.1:0-28944 GCA_013389865.1 Piaya cayana | reverse complement strand
CACACTGCTGGCTTATGGTCAGTCGGCTGTCAACCAACACCCCAAGGTCCTTCTCCTCCTGGCAGCTTTCCAACCAGTCTTCTCCCAGTCTGTAGCACTGCATAGGGTTATTGTGCCTCAAGTTCAGAACCTGGCATTTGGCCTTGTTAAACCTCATGCCATTGGACTCTGCCCAGCAGTCCAGCCTGTTCAGATCTCTTTGCAGAGCCTCCCTACCCTCCCAGCAGATCCACACTTCCACCCAGCTTAGTGTCGTCTGCAAACTTGGTAAGAGTGCACTCAATGCCTTCATGCAGGTCCTTGATAAAGACATTGAACAGGGCTGGACCCAGCACTGAACCCTGGGGAACACCACTTGTCACTGGCCTCCAGCTGGATTTAACAGCATTTACCAGCATTCTCTGGGCCCGGCCATCCAACCGATTTTCCACCCAGGAGACTGTGCCTGTCCAGGCCAGAGGCTGACAGTTTCCTAAGCAGAATGCTGAGAGAAACTGTGTCAAAGGCTTTACTGAAGTCCAGGAAGACACATCCACAGCCTTTCCCTTATCCAGTAGGCAGGCCACTTTTTCATAGAAGGCAATCAGGCTAGTTTGGCAAGATCTGTCTATTGTAGACGTGTTGACTGGGCCTGATCACCTGGTTCTCTTGCATGTGCTTCATGATAGCACTCCAGATCACCTGCTCCATGACTTTTCCTGGCACTGAGGTCAGACTGACAGGCCTGTAGCTTCCTGGTTCCTCCCTGTGACCCTTGTAGATGTGCACAATATCAGCCAGCCTCCTATTCAGCGGAAAAGTGTTCAGATATGATTCTCAGCAGTGACAGTAATTAGCTATGATTACAGGAGGTGGTGCGTGTACAAAATTCATTGTCACTTGGAGTCAAAACCAAGCCTCAATGTCTTCCCAGCAGGTTTGCTCCGTGTGCACACACCCTAGGCCTGATGGCAAGGCCTGGCTGCTGCAAGGCATGAAAACTTTACTCTTATCTTGGTCAGAAACTGGTATTGCAAGCAGCGGTTAATGAATTTAGTGTAAGTAAATGCATCACCTGAATAGTCTTTGACTCACAGAGGCAGCAGAGATGGCTGTTTCAGTAACTTTTTAAACTTGGTTGTTAGTATTCAGTAACCTCTAGAAAATTACTTAACTTTTCTCCTAGCCTCAGCAAAAAAGCAAGTGAATCTAGAGCCATCTTCAAGGTTTAAGTAGCCTTCAAATCACAGTTAATAATTTGATTTCTTAGTTACCCACTCAGCTAGAAAATACCACACAGAAAACTCTGAACACTGACATTTGCCTTACTGCCTTCAGCAGGTTTTACACATATATACATAGAATCATAGAATCACCAGGTTGGAAAAGACCCACAGGATATGTGACACAGGAAATTATATTCATTTTCAATTTTTGCACAGGCAAACATTAATCAATATTTAACCTTTTGGGATCTGAGGCTGAAGTTGTTCTCCCTTTTGGGTGGATTGTTTTAAGGGTATGAACAACTCCCTTGATACCAGGATATATAAAATAGGCAGAAAGAGTGAAGAAAGGAAACAGCTGCTCTGCTTCTCTCTTGTATGAGCAAGTAGAAATAGTTTATTTCTCAACAACATTCAAAAGCATTCTAGAGTTTAATAGGATGATCTTTAAAGCTATACAGTCATCTTTGATGGGGAAGACAAAACAGAGCTGATAATCAGCCAAATGTACATAGACTGAGATATCCAACTGCAGGATACGAGAGTTAAAGAACACAGTAACGTCCTAGCTAGATAAGTCACAACTGCTTAGATTCAGCCATAAACACTCCTCCTAACACTGATCACACAACCTGTTGATTGTTTTTTGATCTGCTGCTCCTACCTCTCTGCAGGTACCTTGAGTAAAGTGACCTGTAGGCAGTACTTGATGCTGAATCATTCCGCCAACCATGGTTCAGAAACTATGTAATGTTACACAAATCCTTATTTCAAGCCCTCCAAATGAGTCAACTGCTATGTGCAAAAAATAATTGTAGAGCAAAGAAGATTTCTCTTTATGGGAGGAAGAAGGCCTTTGAGTCACAGCCAGCTAATCAAAACACAAAGGTGTACAAGAGGTGTGCACTGTGGTGTTCTGTTTACTTAAAGTAGCTGTACTACACTGGAAAGATTGGTTGTTTTCACTGGTTCTGTAGCAGTGCAGTAACCCACTGCTGCTTTGCATGAAGTGTTTCAATAGATAAAGCAGTACTGGATTTGCATCTTAAAATTCAAGTTTCTATGGAAATTATATCTATGGAAAGCAAGTAAGGAAACTCCCATAAATCATCCTGCAAGACAGAGCAATGTTCTTTAGAAGATGCCATCTACTTTTTTTCCCCTTGCCAGTATGACCAGAAAGTTGTTTTCCTTTTTTTCAGCAAACTTGTTTTTTAGCATGTATTCACACATAGTACTACATTCAATCTGAACAGCAGTACATATGAAATGTTTTTACCACAAAGCTGGTTTTCAATCTAGTCATTGCAATCAATGAAGGACATTACATGGTCCGGTTGACACAAGGGCAAACAACCTCCATTTATCCACAAAGCATTAGTGCAACTAATATTCTTTTTAAAATGTATACCTAGGTAAAAATAAATAGTTTAGCTGTAATAAAATTCTGTTGCCTGCATTTGTCAAGAAGCTGTTCAAGTGCCAAACAGGTATCTCTGAGCTGAAATGATAAAAAATGGGTTTAATTTCCTTGCTTTACAAATGCTAGGCTCAACCTGTAGGTTACAGGGTGCAGAAGAAGCTATACTAATTGTTTCACATCAGTTCTCCAGATTGTTTAGACTATATGAGAAAGCACTTCTAGTTGGATCACAGCTCTAAACGCTTTGTGATGCCAGTCTCATGGGAACTGCTGCATTCTGCATAAGGTTATCAGATACCCAATCCAAGAAAAAAATCCATCCTGTCAGTGTATTCAGTCCGTTCAAGTGCTCCTGCAAGTCCCAAATCTGCCGTTTCTCCAGTGGGAAAAAAATATTTTATCGAAGTTCAGAAATTCGTCTGTATGGATTTCAGCATCAGAAATATATCACGGAATCATAGAATAATTTGAGCTGGAAGGGACCTTAAAGATCACCTATTTCCAACCCCCCTACCATGGGCAGGGTCACCTCCCACCAGACCAGGCTGCTCAAGGCCCCATCTAACCTGGCCTTGAGCACCTCCAGGGATGGGGAATCCACAGCTTCCCTGGGCAACCTGTTCCAGTGCCTCACCACTCTTATGGTGAAGAAGTTCTTCCTTACATCTAGTCTAAATCTGTCCCTATCCAGTTTATACCCATTGCCCCTAGTCCTATTACTATCTGCCCTCCTAAAGTGTGCCTCCCAGCTTTCTTGTAGCCCCTTCAGGTACTGGAAGATTGCTATAAGGTCTCCTCAGAACCTTTTCTCCTCCAGGATGAACAATTCCAAATCTCTCAGCCTGTCCTCATATGGAAGATGCTGCAGCGCTCTTATCATCTTTGTAGCCCTCCTCTGGACCTGTTCCAACAGTTCCATATCTTTCTTATGTTGAGGATTCTGGAACTGGACCCAATGCTCTAGATAAACTCTCACAAGAGAGGAATAAAGGGGCAGAATCACCTCCCTCAACCAGCTGGCCACGCTTCTTTTGATGCAGCACAGGATACAGTTGGCCTTTTGGGCTGTGAGTGCATATTCCCAGCTCATGTTGAGCTTCTGGTCAACTCACACCCTTCTCTGTAGGGCTGCTCTCAATCACAATCCTCCCCCATCCTGTTTTGAAATTGAGTATTGCCTGGACCCTTGCATTATGTCATATGCTAAATGTGCTTTTTCTGAAGTGAGTATTCATAATGTCTCCTACTTAAATTCTACAAAATTGGATAAGGGTTGAAGTACACTGTAGAACTTTCATACTTAGGAACCCTGTCTTCTCTACACAGCTGTCCTTTTCATGAAACTTGGAGAAACTTGAAAGCCTGGAGATCACAACCCTGCTGCCAAATTTTACCTGAACTTCATCAATAGCCTTAAATGCTATTTGGGAGAAAATCAGAAACAAGAAAGACTTACTGACTGAGGTATCCACCTGCACATAACCTTCTACTCTTCATTACCGTAGGAAATGAGAGTATAAACTCATGCTTATAATATTCATGATTACCAAAGAAGGATCTTCAAAACGTACATAACCTTTTCCCAATTTAGTTTGATCTGCAAGTCTGCAGACAGTCTCAGTTGAAGATGTACCTTTTCTCAAACTCTTACTTCCTGAGTAACACTGGCTGTTAAATGATGGAGCACTCAACAGAAAACCAAATGGTAAAGGTCATGCTCAGTCTGGCAATTAATACCTTCTCTTTTTTTATAAAATGCATTTCATTTCTCTCTCTGCAATAATACTATTGCATCCCTCTTGCACTACTGGCTATTGGGTAGAGAGTCTGTGAGCATGCAGGCATTTTCTAACATACCCTTGTCAACAAAAAACCACTGAAGATGTATAGCTGTGGGATAATCCTGTAAGGTCAGCAATAGAGTTTCATCCCTGAAGCTCTCATCTTTAGAGAAGACTCAGTATATGTTGGTATTGTTCTTTAAGTGCCCTGGCAGGGCGGAGTTGGGAGGGTCACAAAGATTTTGGATGACTCTGTTGTGTTATGTTAATGAAGTGGTTTGAAGGTGGGGGCAGGAGTGTTTCAGGCTGGCGCAGGGAGATTTTGGGATGGATGGTTGCCATGAGAGGCTAGTTGTAAGGGCAGGGTGACAAATGAGAATTTACCTGATGTTTTGACCTGCTTGCCCTATATAAACAAGTGAACCCTAAATAAAGAGGACTTCATCTGAAATCATATTGATTTGTTCGTGAAGTTCATTTGGCCCCCGCAGCGTTAAGCATCTTCTTTTAGCTAGAGTATCCTGGTAGGCCCTGGGTATGCATCTTTGGCTATGCTATAGGAGAAATAAGGGCAGGACAGAGTTAGAGGTAGAAACCATTGGGGAAGCATAAAAAGAATACTAGTGATCTCTGTTGGCTGCTCCAAGCCCAGGTGAAATCAAAAGTGACTTTGCATTGATTGCAGTGAGGTTCAGGTCAGACCCAATTGGGCACACTTATGAGAGCTGAGCTTTGGACCATCTCTGCTTGTCTTGAAGTCCCCAGATGCTCTAGAATGGGCACAAGTGATAACAGAGCAATACAGAAATTTGGAAGATTTCCTTTGGGTTTTGATAGCAGCAGGGAGAGATGGATTTTGAATATATTTAAGACTGTCATTTCCCCCTCCCCCTTAGTGCATTTTCTTGGCTCTTTTTACTATTAATTAGTCTTTAAGGATCTAAAATTACACAAAACTGATCTGCTCGGACAGGTAAGGAAGAAAAAGTTTGTGGAACTAATCAAATTAAAGTTCCTGAAAATCCAGTTGTTGAGACATGGTGGAAAAAAAAAGAACAAAGGATAATTAAGGAAGTGGAAAGAATGGGAAAGATGTAATTTCAATTTCTTTTCACTGTAGAGCTTAAAATGATAAAATTCTGAGATTTCAAGCATGACGTAATTTTCCCCAGTATCCTGCTTTCTAAAAATATCTTCTAGCTCTCTTCTTTCTCCACCTAATTAAAAGGACTGATGTTAGAGCTTTCCATTATGTCAACATCTGCTCTGACTCTACTTCCCTTATCTTTCCTACCTGTGACAGTAAATGTGTGTTTGTGAAAAGCAGAGTCACAGGTCTACACCAAGACCCTTTGGGTGTGTTAGGAAGGGGTGTGAGGAATGAACTCCACAATAGTGCAGTCAGGCAGAAGAAAATAAGCAGAAGGGAAACCACAACCAAAAGCTCAGTTTGTACTTTTCATACCTTTGCATATTCTGTTTCTCTGTGCTACAAAGTACTTAGTTTGTGAGACTATGAAGTCTAAAAGAACAGAGCACATACATTGATAAAAGATTGATCTTGAAGACTGTGGAATAAGCTTGAAATCTTGGGGGACTCTGTTTCTCAATATGTACCTGTTAATCCAGTGTGAACACTTACTTTTCATGACCACATAGCATGAACTTTGCTTTATGGATTTCTATGCACTCAGCACAATATTTCCCAGAATGTGTTTTGCAGAGTATAAGTCTGTCCTAAACAAGATACAGTGCTGAAGAACTTAATCACAAGAAAGATGTAATAGCTAGACACCTTCTGTGGTCCTCTGTGAGGTCTTAGAAGGACATTGTGTTGAAAACTAAAACTGAACCTTAAAAATAAATAATTAAACACTTAAGTCTGTAACACATCTCCAAATTTCACTGGCAGAAATAGTAACATTTTATCAGAAATATACCAACAGGATTCCCTCCTCCCTTTGAAAATCATTACTTGTGTATGGATTTTATCCTCTGGTAACAACAAATAAAAAAATAAACCCTGTGTGAGTACCATTATTTTGCATGATCCTTGGCTGGCAAGAGAAATGTTTGCTTTTTAAAGAAATAAAATTGCAAAAAGGAAAGTTATTGTACTGCCCCAAGTGCTGAGGCAAGTTTCCAAAGACCAGTTCTTCCATATAGCATGTGAATCATAATTTCCAGGAACCCACAATTGTCATTAAGATCAGACCACTTGCTGTAGTTACACACTGGCTCATGGAGCAGGATGCATACAGTTTGCAGAGTTGAGAGATAAAAATGAATTCCAGAAGAAACAGATTAAATATATGGACCTTAAAATATATGCTTTTTAGTCTTTATTTTACCACTGAAAACTCCTTTATGATCTTCAATTCATCCTCTCTCTTTATACATGTGGTCACATTCCCACAAACATCTGTTTGACCTAGGAATTTAGCTATAAGCTTATCAAAGATTTAACCTTCTCAAACACCCTCTGTACAGCTGCAAAGCCATGGGGGACCCATCAGATCTTACACACAGCCTATGCATATAACTACTAACCAGAAGAGAGATGCAGTCTTAAGATTTCATATCATATTGTCTTGCCCTCTTGCACCACATGTAAATTCTTTCTATGCACCACATTCCAATGTGTTTGCACTTCTCCACAGAAAGAACATTTAGCTCACAGAAAACTAGATTGAAAATACTCATGAAAAGTTCTCCCTGTCCTTCTAAAAATGCTGCTTCTGGGCTCCCTTACAAAGCCTGGAGGAGGAATAACTCATCCAAAATACACACTCTGCTGCAAGTGGCAGGTGGTCAGCCTGTGAGACAGGCATATGATTCTCCAGGTGTCCTTTCATCAATTCCTGGAAGAGTTCACATGGGCAGAGGTGAGCTCTCTCTTAGTTGTGAAAGAATCAGTACCAGTATCCTAGACACAATGAGAAGGCTCTCCTCTTGCAAAAGAAAGAAATACAACATTAAACAATCTTCATATATGTATGGCCTTAATAAATGACATACTTTTAAACAGTGTCCACTCTGACTGCTGTGAGCATTTGATGATCTCTAGAGTCTGAGAGAAAACAGGCCTCAGAAAGATTTTCAATTCATTAGAACTGAGTCATGAATAGATACGTGACAAAATAGTTGTAAATGCTTCTTCTCTCAACCCTCTATTACACAATGCCTAATTACACTGACTTGCAACCTGCTTCCTCTGAGTTAGGGTCCACCTGCAAGGACGAAATCACTTTGGAAAAGCACGGTGAACTCAAATGACACAATAACAGTGAATTGATGAATGATGCAGTTTCATAACTAAGCAAGAGCTGAGAAATAAGGTACTTCCCTAGCACTGAAAGATTTTTCTTTTCTCCTAATGTTCTAGCCCTTGACTGAACAAAAGTCATGTGCTATGCTCCTGGGTCACCAAAAATACCAGTTGCCAGAGAACTGATTGAACTAACTGGTTGTTCAAAGCACTTCTTTCCAATTAAAATGCTGTGAAATCAATGAGGAATGGGTTTACCTACATCTAGCAGGACTATTCGAAAATTTACATACATTGCTAGTATTGACAAATCTTAATTTGATACTTAATAGATCGACATAAATTATGCCTTGATTCTTTCCTGTTGAAGCTGACTTTAAATTCAAGCACTGAGGTAGAAGAAATTCTCTGAGGGATATACAACATCTAGTGCATTACTCCCTGTCAATGATTAATATGAATTCTCCAAGCTCTGTGTCAAGAAAAGTCTAGCTTATTTTTTCTATGCCTGATGATGAAGTGGTCACCCTAAAATTATCAGTTGTCAGGTAGAAGTACCCGAAGAATCATTAGACTAAGAAAAAAGACTTTGTCTTTTGCTTTTTAAAAGAACATGTTTTTTTCCACTTTTTGCCGAAGTGTAAGTACTAATGGATGAGGTCTTGTTGGCTCTAAGCCACTTAGCAACCTTGAGGGCACGACCCTTTGCAAAAAAAAAAAATAGTCTTGCAAGACAAAACAGGGTAAAAATACATGCCTTGCAAAGATATGCTTGCACTCTTATATAGTTACGTGAAAGCAAGAAATGGCAGTAGGTAGCACTGACTGACTTCAATTTGAATATCTATTGGCAACTACAGTGCAAAAATCTAAAGACCAAAATGGACCATAAAGGTCTTCTTGTTTACTTCACTCATTGACATGGACCAAAAAACATCCTGCTGTAGAGATTGTGACAGTGCTTCTTCAGGCTCAGCATAGGGTGCCTCTCTGATCTAAAAGCTCTTTTTGTCAAGGAAAATTTTATTGAAAAGAAACATGCTTCATATCCAAGGACATCATTCATTTTGGGTCCCAAGTGGCTCCTGCCGCACTTTAAACATCATCTCATCTCACTAACTGCAGAATATTGTTCTTGACAAGAGTTCCATACAGTTCCACTGAGGCCCAATTGACAATTACTAATAAAAGAAGTAAGAAATCCAATGTTTCTTCAGTTGCACAACAGGTGATATTCTTCTCTCACATATTCCTTTACTTGGGCTAGCAGGCTAAATAGTATCTCACTCACTTGCTACTGGGTGCTTCAGCATTATTTGACAAATGCTGTTATTTTTCAGAATTTGTCCTCTAATGCTTGATTTCAGTATGCATTCAGAATTTACCAGTCCCAATCCAACCACCAGAGGACAGGGTCTTGCTCTTGCGGTGTTAAACCTTTGGAAGCAGAGTGTCTATTACTGCATATACACAATGTTATTTCATTGTCACAGTTGTGTGAGGTTCCCAGTCATTACTGAGTAATTTTAAAGGTAAAGGCTATAAAAAGTCCAACATTTTTTTGAGTTCATCTTTCACTTCATTTTTTCTTATTCTCTTTAAAGTACTGGATGTCTTCAGGGAAAGGCAGAATAGCACAAATTCAACCCAGGCTTTCTGTTCTACCATTACTCCCATATCACCATCCAACCTCAACCTACAAGGAATCTTGGATTTGCATAAGGAAGATCTGAAATGTTAGATAACTTCAGGGCCTGTGCTTTTCCAATTAACTGAAGTTTTCTCCATAAATAGTAGAAGACTTTAATTGTATCTTATGTTTTTATCATGTTATAAAATACCTGTACAGAGGCTAATGCATTCCATGCAAAGAGAAGCATGATACTCCCTAAAAGCTTTATTATTTATGCTTGTAAGCACATTTCTGGGTGATTTTACATATGTTTATACACAGCTAACTGCTGTATAACAATCATTTGAACAACTTAAACATTTCTAAATGGAACTTTAAGACATAGTGCGAGCTGTAGTCACACTAAGTCTGAATTAAATCTGATTCAGCTAAAAGTATTACTGCTCCTTCCTCTGCAGCTACCAGAGTCAAGACAAGTCCTGAAGCCATGTTATTTTCATCATGCTTTCAATACAATGCACCAGCCTAAAGTCTCCTATACACTTTGTCCCAAATTATCAAGATGTGAGTTTGAATTAACACATTATAAAGGAGAAAATTTGTGAATATCTGTCATGGATTTTGTGTTTCCCTCCCCATCTCCAAATGATGACAAGAAGGAATCCTATTGCTCTATGGTGGAAAACTAAAAACAAATTAAAGACCTGTAGAGGAAATAAACCAGATTATTTTTAAATGTTTCATGGAAGTGCATCCAGTTGTATTTTCATAAATGGCAAATTATAAATAGTTTCTTTAAAAATTGTAATGAGTTAGAGAGTCATTTAAAATTTTCAAGTAAGATTTTCCCTGATATCCACAGGCAGAAGTTTAACAGACTCAAGAAGGAGGTGGACAGGTGGTGGTGTAACAGTACAATTTCAGCCCAATTAAAGAGAGCAATCCAATAAAGCAAATTTCTCTGTAAGCATAATACTAACGCGGCGGGGGCCAGAGAACTTCACAGACAAATCAATATGATTTCAAATGAAGTCTTTCTTTATTCAGGGTTAACCCGTTTATATAGGGCAAGCAGGCCAAAACATCAGGTAAACTCCCATTGGTCACTGCCCTAGCAACTAGCCTCTCATGGCAACCGCCCATCCCAAAATCCCCCTGCCGCCAGCCTGAAAATCTCCTGCCCCCCACCTGCAAACCACTTCATTAGCATAACACAACAGAGTCATCCAAAATCTTTGTGACTCCCAACTCCGCCCTGCCAGGGCACTTAAAGAACAATACCAACATAATACAGTGTTAATTATTTCAGATAGCTGAGGACAAGAACTACCCAGTTTATGTAATTTAGAGACCTAAATTTGGCTCATGTTGCTGAAAGCAAAAAGACACAATCTAGCAGACTGCTAGACTGGTGGTCCCAATGAGGGAGAAGACAGATGTCTCAGAAACACAAGGAGCTTTTCTACTGTGACATGGCATGTCAGAGTCATGAAGCTTCTCTCAAGAGAGGAGTCAATGGACCAGATGATTCACTCATGCAAAGTGGCAGAGATTCAGGAAAGATTTGCTCTAAGTTACAGCAGATGACATTATACATTATGTCACACTAAAGGCAGGACTAGCTTGCCATAATTTCAGTTTCCTGCCCATGGAACTAAGTAGACTTTAAAACAACAAAAAATAGCACTTTCCAACGACATGTAGATAGCTAGACTGTGGTACATCCATCACCTGTGATCTAAAGCTTCTACTCTACATGGCCATGTGACAAGGTTTACCCAGGAAACAGAAAAATGGATATTTTATCATTACCAGCCTGTGTATACCGTAAGTCAGTGCTGCAGCAGATAAATGAAGGCAAGAATGGCAAAGGTGGGCACAGACATGACAGGCACAGACCAACAGGGATACTTCATCTGGGATCCCACGTCAGCCCTGTGGCAGAGCTGAGACTCTTCACTTCTGTGTGCCTTCTACACATCATTTTCCAAAATATGCAATGCCCATTAGTAAGTGCCTGAACTGGTGAAAATTTCTGTGAAAATAAACCACAGAGTCTTTCCACTTACCACTAGAGTAGAATTTCTGCCTAATTGCTCTTTAGCAATGACACCATCTCTCGGTGTTCTACTCCCACTCAAAACAATTAGTCTGGAAACTATCCCAAAACATTAATTTCACTTGTGAAATATTACTAAGTGGAGTACAAACAGACTGTTCCTGTCCTCCATCCCTAAAATAAAAGCTTTTTGCCTATGTTTACTGCTACCACCACCTAAACCCAAAGATCTGTCATGGTTTCTAGCTTAATAGTTGCCTGGAACTATCAAAAATTACATGTCCACATCTGGCATTACAGTAGTAGAAAGCCAATTTAGGGACTAGAAACAGTCCAAGGGGCAAAGATAGCATGCTGCTTTGTAGGAGATAATACGTCTCATAAGGAGTTCTTCATAAATGAAGACTGCCTGCTTCTGGTGTGAACACCATGTTTACATATGTCAGACATGGGCATCACCTGCACCAATAATGGTTCTTCAGTGCATTTCTGCAAGTAACACAAGTACCCTGCAACCCCAGAAGAAATATAGAGTCCTCATGACTTCAGTAATAATTTGTAATTCACTGCTAACACTCATGGGAGATACCTCAGGTATCGGGTAAACTATATGATGAACAGCAGTATAGACTTGATAACCCTCAGTCAAATTATGCAGCATGCTGAGTGAAATAAGGCCAGCTCTTAGGATCACAGGATAATTTGTATTGGAAGACACCTCATGAGGTCATTATTTGTTCAGTGGGTTTTGTCTTATTTCAGGGGTAAGTCAGTTTAACTACTGGAAACAGTTTAGGAAATGTTTTAAGACTGTGTGTGTTGAGCTGGCAACTAGAAGGCTGAATAGCACCAGTGACAGTATAAATGCTGCTCATGTCTTAACCACCTGATGCAGAAGTGCTGTTACACTCTCTCACATGGTTTGGGTATGTTGGGACAACATCAATAAACTCCAGTGATGACAAGCCATACAATTGTCTTGCTGCAAAAGAGCCTTCTCAAATTACAATTTATTAAAATCATATACTGCCAGGAGGGAAAAAGGGAACACAGTTAGGTGAAAAATAAGGATTTTTATCGTGGTATTTCTTTTAAAATTTGTAATATGATATCTACTGTTCCTCTGCAAAGACATATCCAGAATCCCACCAAATTCAGACAGCGTATTCTAATAAAAAATGCCTTGAAGTTGGTGCAAACAAAAGGCAAATAACCCCAGTCCTAATAATGACCTTGAAATTTTCCAGAATTTGAGAAAGACCTGGGGGTGTTGATTGGCAGCCAACTGATCATGAGTCAGCAGTGTGCCCAGGTGGCCAAGGCCAATGGCATCTTGGCTTGTATCATAAATGGTGTGTCCAGCAGGTGCAGAGAGATTATTCTCCCTCTGTACTTGGCATTGGTGAAACCGCTCCTTGAATACTGTGTTCAGTTCTGGGCCCCTCACCACAAGAAGGATGTTGAGGCTCTGGAGAAAGTCCAGAGAAGAACAACAAGGCTGGTGAAGGGGTTGGAGAACAGGCCTTATGAGGAACAGCTGAGAGAGCTGGGGTTGTTTAGCCTGGACAATAGGAGGCTGAGGGGAGACCTCATTACTCTCTATAACTACCTGAAAGAAGGTTGTGGAGAGGAGGGAACTGGCCTCTTTTCCCAAGTGACAGGGGACAGGACAAGAGGGAATGGCCTCAGTATCCACTAAGGTTGGTTCAGGCTGCACATTAGAAATAAATTTTTCATGGAAAGGGTTGCTGGGCACTGGCAGAGGCTACCCAAGGAGGTGGTTGAATCACCTTCCCTGAAGGTGTTTAAAGGATGGGTAGACGAGGTCCTGAGGGACATGGTTTAGTGATTGATAGGAATGGTTGGACTCAATGATCCTGTGGGTATTTTCCAACCTAGTGATTCTGTTATATAAATAAAAACTTGAAAGGAGGACCTTTCAGACAGCTGTGAAGCTGTTGGGATAAAAGTATTTTTAGTTCATTGGGCTGAATCTTTCAGGCTAGTCACTATCAGGATCTCACCACTGTGTGGGCAATTGCTGTTTCCTTTTAATAGCATCTTTGTAGACATGGAGACATAACTTTTGAACATTTACAGAGCCTAGGCTGCAATCATTGTACAGCAGCAAGAATGGATATTCTTTACCAGTGTGCATATGAGACTATCTTCATATTCCAATACCACATGGAGGGCCAAAGCAGGTAGAAGCTCTGTGTGGTAGGCAGGACAAGAAGTCTCAGGGGGATCTGGATGAGTTTTGTGTGCTGCTCTCATTGGGTTTCCTCTGTGGAGCTGCAGAACAAGATTAAATCACAGTTAAACGGGAGAGTTAGAAGTCCTGACAGTCTAGACAAAAAGGGCCACAAACGAATGGCTCTGCACTTATCTTCCAGCTTTCCAGTGAAAATGCTGTTTGACTGTGTCTCTTTGGCACTTCATTGGGGCTGCAGACAGACATATAATCTCCAGTAGCTAAGGATAAATAAAATATTAAGCCTAAGAGTCACAGGTAAGACTTGGCATGTAAGAGGTCAGAGCAAAAATGTCCAGATCAAGAAGCTCCGCCCAGAAATGCCTTGGGAAATCATCTATTGAGCGTTACTCAGTGTGGTCAAAAGAATGTCAATCTGTCTTTTACACTATATACATAGAAAGTGTGCTGCCAATGTATGACTTGAATTGAAAATAGGTATTCTGCTTCTAATTCACAATATGTTGCAGTCCAAATTAACTTTCCCATACAGATGTGGCTTCCGGCACCTGTAACAAGAGCTGAGCATATTCTGGAATAGGTTCTTCCCAACATTTAGAATCATTTCTGGAATGTTACCAGCTGAGAGCTCAAAGCAGCTTCAAAATACACACAAACAATACTATCAATTTAGGGATGATCCAAAACTACTGAGTTTCCTACGGCAGTCAGAAAACTACTGGCTGCCAAAGACATCAACCTAAAACTGCAACACTTACAATTTTATGATTATATCTCAAATGCTGGCAAAACTGTGGGCCTTAGGCAAAGTTCCTCTCTGAGAAGCAAGTTTAATCTTCAGTCAAAATCATTTTAGCAGTGGAAAAAACAACCTGGAATACGGCTTGCAAAACTGCCAAAAGCTGGCTTAGTAATTACTGGTTCAGACTATTTATAAACAACAACCAATTGGCCTTTTGGAAATTCTGCAAGGATATGTACTGCATGAGAAGCAGGCAATTTATGTCCTTGAAAATAAGTATCATCTGAAAATATTTGTTATTACAACAGCTGTACAAGAAACAGCAAAGAGTTCTCTACAGTATAAATGCTGCACAGCTATTGGTCTGCGAAACACAGACAACTGACAAGCATGAACCATTTTTAACAAGAAGGATACGCAATACAACATTACCGTTGACAACAGCTATCTGAATTTGAAGAAGGAGTTCAAAAGTCCTCAAATCTCATTTCTTAGTATGAGAATTTGTATTTTGTCAAATAAATGTGTTTGAGTCTGCAGTTGACTGTCATATGTGGCAGTCTACTGTTGAAAACAAACAGGATTTTGTGAAACTTAGCGGCTTGACAAGAAGCTTTAGTATTTGCTATCTTGTACAACTGAAACAGTGAAGTCAGCACTGATTACCCCTTGATTTTATTTGGATTCAGATGATTTGAGGTGGGTTTTTTAAACCATTGTTGCAGCTCTTACAGTTCAACAGCTTCATGGGAATGCCAACACCACTTTCTTTTAATATTTGTTTTTTTCTGAACAGTGTAGCAGTAAATCTTGCAAACAAGATCATAGAGTCATAGAATCATTAGGTTGGAAGGGACCTTTGAGATCATTGTCTCCAACTGTACCTGTCCACTACTAAATCATGTCCACATGTAGTTCATCTATCCACCTTTTATATACCTCCAAGAATGTTGACTCAACCACCTTCCTGGGCAGCCTGGTCTAGTGCTTGATAACCCTGTTAGTGAAGAAATTTTTCCTAACATCCAATCTAAACTTCCCCTGATGCAGCTTAAGGTCATTTCCTCTTGTCCTATCAACTGTCACTTAGGAGAAGAGACCAACACTCACCCCTATGCAATCTCTTTTTAGGTAGTTATAGACTGTGATAAGGTCTTCCCTCAGCCTCCTCTTCTCTAGACTAAATGACCCAAATTCCCTCAGTTGCTCCTAGAAAGACTTGTTCTCCAGCTCCTTCACCAGTTTAATCACTCTTCCGTGGACATGATCCAGAACCTCAATGTCTTTCTTACAGTGAGGGGCCCAAAATTGAACACAGTATTCAAGGTGCGACCTCACCAGTGCTGAGTACCAAGGGAGAATTGCTTCCCTGGTCCTGCTGACCACACTTGCCATAGAACCCATTTAGGATGATGACAAGAAGAGATGCAAAGAAATTTTCTCAAGATGGAACATACACAGATTTCACTCCCATCATGCACTGTTGGGAAGTACCTGAGAAGCAGATGAAGCCTGCAGGTGCCTCCTTGCACCCAGTATATTTTACATCACTAATTATGGTTACATTATTTCCTCATCTGTTGATCCTATATGTACTTTTGGCTCCTGGTTAATCTCCATAGACAGAAAAGGACAAAGATGCAATATATGATTATTTTCCATGTGGCCAACGTACTTAAATCATCTTTAAACCTTTCAAATATAGCTTCACTTTATCTTTCTAGGTCAGCACTTCACCAATACCATAAAATTTTGTAATAGTTATATTTGGCACTTAAGTCCAAAGTTACAAATGGAACTAAATAAGTCAGTCACCACAAATGAGGTAAGGTGTTATTGTAGCCATTTTCTGTAGAGCAGATACCAGCATAGTGGAATGGAGATGCAAAATGGTTTTACACAGTACGAAGGAGCAGCAAAACATAGACCTCAGTACGCAGACATAAACAAAAGACCCATAGATAAGATACCTAAGAGGGATGTCCTGCAGCCTACCCAACTCCTTCAGCTTAAGCAACAGATGTGAGAAAAACAGGCACTACAAAGTATCTTAGCAGATATCAGAGCAATTACTATGAAGAAAAGCATAAAGTGAAATACATGCATTGTATTTACATGCAGACATACAGATCCTTTCCAGGAGGGATTCTCAGTATCTGCTCTAATCACTTCTATAATATTCTCATTAAAATGCAAAACTAACTAGTAATGTCTTACACAAAAGTGCGATGAGGACTGCTGCTGTACAACATGCACACATTACTAATCTAATGAAGTACTCATGTGGTCAGGCTATAGTTTTATTTGCATATATATGTGTGTACATCCACACAAACACATTATAATGGAGTTCATTACCCCCATGTGCTGGGCATTGTCCCAGCTAGTTACCCAGGACTATGTGCCTACTCCAGACAATACAACGAAGTCAAGGACATCTGAAAGTAAGCAAAATCTGACAATAATGACATGAGTTGCATCTGGGAACTCTTGTCTTTTTACCAGTTTAGGTCTTACAGGCCTTGTAAGAGCAGACAATGTATGCGGCAAGGCTAAACTATAGAGGTAATTGCCTCTATAGAGGCAATCTTTTGTGTTTTCCAGTATGTCTTAGATTAAAAAACATGCACAAGCATAAGGAGAGAAAAGTACAAAAGAAGAAGAGAAGACAAATGTATCTAGAATCAGGAATCTACTCTAAAACTTTAATATTTTTTCACACCAGACCCTCTGACAATTGCACGACACTCCATGACAGAGCTGTTGAAAGAAAAACAACTGCCAAAAGGCATGAAAAGCAAGTGGAAAAAAGTGAAGCCGAGATTCTCTAGCTGAGAGAGCCACAGCACATTTCAACACTGTCCTTCATCTCTACCACTGGAAGGGACCACCAAGAAAACTCTGCTCTTTTACCACTGTTTTGCTAAGGAAGATACTACAAAAGTTTCACTCATCGCCACTTTCTCTATTTTTTCACACACAGGAATTAATCCTCTCAACGCTCCTAATGCTGCATCGCATGTTTCACACGACATGAGTAACAGTGAGAAATAAAATAAGGACCACCTTGAAACCTTGGCAAAAAAGAAAAATTTCTAGGGCTCACTTATTTGCAACAGGTTTTCAGCTACTGCTTTCTTCAGCTCCAGTTCCACTACATGCAAGTGACAGACTACCCTTCTTTATAATTTATTCAGTCCTCTCAAAATTATGTTAATGCTGCTTTGATAACCGGCAGCCACAAGCTGCCTGGAAGAAACCAGCAGTATTCAGAGTAACACAAAAACCTTTGCCTTACCTCAGCCGTTAGAAGTACAAGGAGGTTGGAGTAGATGCTGTTCCAGGGTTTGCCACAACAAATATCCCCATGCTACTTACCACCATGATGTATGGGGGCAAGGGGTGGGTGGAGAGAATCTGGAGTCCCTACCACACCACTGATGTACTATGCTTGCCCACTTTCTCATTTTCTATGTCAAACCCATAATTACTGCCTTTTGAAAGCTACCACACTTTAAAGGAGTAAGAGCCACAGGGGAATTTCTACATCTGGCTTTTCATCCAAGGCTGGTTGTTCCTGATCCTATATACCACTTGGGCTGACAGGAGCATCCTGTCACAGTTTCATCTGTTTGCCTTTTTGCTGGATATCCTGAGCAACAGTAGCAGCGCCAGATATAACTTGGCACTGCTGACACCACACTGGCGTGAAATCAACCACCAGAAGAAAAACTGACCTCGCAGGCACATAAGATCAGGGTTTTGTGTTCCCTCCTGAAGAGTCTGTGGCACTTACATAATGCTTTATGCTTCCCTAATCATTCTAGTACCAGCACATGAGCCGGCTACTTGAATGTGATCTCCACAACAGCTCTGGAGGAGTTCTGGCAAGGTACAAAATAAGAGAACCAAGCTGTAGCATATGACTCGTATCAAATGGGATTGGCTATAGATTCAGCCTCTCTACATGAGTAATTAATTTTTTTCCAGTTGCTTTCTCCACCAGCTGCCACATAATAAGCTGCAGCCAATGATACACTCCTGGCTATCTCTTTTCCCTGCCTGCACCAGTAAGCACGGCACAGCCCATGATGGCAGAGAGTGACTGATACACGCATCATCACTACTATTTTTTCTAGTTTTATCAACGTCTTTCAAAGGAAGAAGCATCTATTGAGAAGAGGAGGATGCATGCTTTGTGCAACACAACAAACCCTTGCATTGCTTGGGAGAAAGTTATGAAGAAAACATCCTCATCAGGCAGCACCAGCTATAGCTTCCAGTGCTCCTGCTTTTCTACCAGTGTTTTCACTGTCTTTCTTTTTTTTAGAACGACCCATGGAAGTAAAGTCATAATGGATTTCTTGTTGCAGATATGAAGAGTATCACATTATACCTTCTGTAACCACTGGTATTTCAAAGGTATGCCAAAAGGTAAAAATGCACAACAAATCTAAATCAATAATTTTCCTCTATATCAAGTGTTTCATACACTGGTATGAAACAAAGCAGACCATTGAGAAAAGTGATTACTGCCCTGCAGTGTTTCACTCTGTTCTAGGGATTGCTGCAAAACGGGTTTGCTCTTTCCAGTTTGTTCCTTGATGTTTGGTCAGAAGTCCTCCTGAACCACTCGTCTGAAGAGCTGAGGACTCCTTCTAAGATGACGGCAGATATAACAGGAACCTGTGACAACTGTGGCAAGACCATGGCATGTTTACTCATACCAGGACACATTGCAGCACACTTCTTATAATGTTGTCATGGCCAGGTATTCATTGCCATCCGTTCAATGCTGAAAGTTTCCTCTCTGCCCTGCATGTGCAGTCATGAATCCCTTCCTTATAAATCTCATAGAAGAAATGTTTTCCTCACTTTGTACAGTATCTAGTGCAACACACACTCAGTTTTGCATGGACTCTGTAGACCAAACCATTTTTTACTCTTTGAATTTCCTGTCAATATGAGTCTAATGCAGCTGGATAGAATCAACCTCCAAGAGACCAATGTGAGAAGTATCATATTTTGTTGCATGGGTGACATACATCAGGGCTAACTGGGGAAAAGTAATGATAAAAGCATGCACTGTAAAAATAACATAAATACATAAATAATATATATTCCATCTGCCAGGTCTCAGAAAAGATACAGAGGGCTAGATATATTAGGGTTGTAAAAGGATATGAATTTTACAGCACCTAACAATGACTGGGCAGATGACATTCCTGTTTGCTGATTCTCCTGAATTTGGAAGAATATTGGCCTCAGAGGGATTATCCCTGAAGCTTCCAGTAACAGAAAGCTAACTCCTACACTACAAACATCTCTTGGCAGTATTCAGAATATACAGCAACTAGATTTTTAAAAAAACCCAACTAAACCAACAAAAAACATATCCCAAACCAAAGCCAAAACCCTTAACACCACAACAACAAAACCACTGAATATGCTGCTTTTTAATTTTCCTCATTGACCCCCCTTACCTCTAAACCCAGCTGCCTGTAGTTGACAACATTCATTAATAATATAGTTGCACTCTGACCAATGTGAAGTAAAAGTGCTGTGGCTTTAGAAACATATAATTATTAGCCTTCAAAATAAGAAGCCCTCTCATTTTATTTTAGAACCATGATTCAGACTCCTAGGCAAACAGTGTTTCCAAGACAGTGAAGATAAAATAGAGGCACCAGTTTTCAGAAGTTTTTCTGACCACTATTCAACTTTTTTTGTTTTGGGGGCCTGTAAGTTACTTTTGGCTGACTGTAGGGCAACTCATGCTACCAAGGGATTGTCCTGTGAAAGCAAGGCACAGCTTTGTTTTGTCATACACTCAAGCTGCTCTTTATGCTTGGGCTGAAATTTACTCCTTACAGGACACAAAAACCTCTGAGCATGAACGTAACTACTTCAGTTTTAGAAAGATTATGCATAAATGCCTGCTTCCCCAGATGCAATAGTGCTGCAAGACTGTGCAGACACCTCCAAGCAAATTAGCTCCAAGTCAGCTTGAGATAGGAAGAAATGTTCTCTATATTCTTGCAGTCTGGACTTAGCTGCAGCCTTTGTTTCCTTGGACCCTGGTGCTGCACATGTCTCAAGAGTGCCAGAGGCCCACCCTCCTTGTTCTTTGCATTCATTTTTTCACTGTCCTCTTTCACCTGCTCTGGGAAGGCAGCAAGCTCTCTTGCCTCCTCATCTCCCTTTTTTTCCTGACTAAAGCATCGTCCTTGCTAAATTATTTGCTCCCATGCAGGAGGCATCTGTTGACTGACTACAGCATAGCTGGTGAAGATGTGGTACATTTACAGACTTTCTGCCCTCAGTACTTCTTTTTCCCTTTCCATTCTGCACAGTCTTCTTCAAGGTGATTTTCAGGCATACACTTGGCCTGTTTCTGACTCTCACTCAGCTGAACCTCCTCCCAGTGGCAGATGTCTGTGAGATGCAAACTCCCACATAAGAGTGTGATTGAAATAAAGGATATTCTTAAAGAGTTTGCCAAAGCCGCCTCCACTTCCTAAACTCAGAAATCTCCATTGCATTTGTTCTTGCAATGAGTTTAAGGGCAGTTTTACTGCTGTGGGAAGTCTGGAATATGACATTTCAGAGGAAATCCTTTTAAGTGTTGAGCAGCTTTAAGATAAAAAGGTATGATGATTGGGGATTTTCAGAAGGGGATACTAGTTAGAAACACATAGTAAAACTAGTCCCACCCCAGTGGTAGACATTACTGTGCAAATTTTCTCTATGGTATGCTATTTGTGTAAACTTCTTAATTCTGAATGCATTAAGTTAAGCACTGTACATTTGCTGAGTTAATATTTTATACAATAAAAATACATTTGTAGTAGATGTTAGCATGTGGTCCCAAAACCTCAGACACATTCTTGTAAACCAAAACACAAAAATCTTCTAGCCTGGGATAAGTGATGCACTTATAATTAAAAAAAATGACACAAAGAACTACCCTGGTATCAGTTTGCATTGCAGACTTATAATGTCAACTGGAAGAGTTAAGCAGATAGACCTTCTTCATTTTCAAGTGCTCAGAAGAATACATTTAAGTACAATTTCTCAAGTGATCAGAAATAAGTAATTTTTAGCTTGTTCTGACCTGCACTGTAAATGCTAGTTTCAGAACAAAACATGAGAATACAGAGCAGAGGTACTTCCAAAAGCCTGTCTAACCAACACTGACTTGCAGAACACACCATCACCAATTCCTTGATCTGGTAAGAATGTGTTGTTCCCTCATGTGGAATGAACCCTCACACTGGTGCATATGAGACTAACTTCCCCACAGTGCTCATCACCTGACAGCTTTAAGACCCTTCCAAAGGATATGAGGAAATTTGAAAATCCAGATCCCTTTTAACATGTCTGAAGGGAAAGAGGGCCATAACTCTCACATTCGTGGCCTGGTAGCTGCAGGAACATCTTGTGGGGCCATGTATGTGTTACAGCACTCCTGTGGCCTGGGGCTTTACCACAATGCTGGTGATACTTGTGGAGGGGAGGGAAGGGAAGGGAATGCTCTTGGAAGCTGGATGATGACAGACAAAAGTTACTGAAGCCCCTAGGAGAGGCTCAATCTTGGCAAGTTTTGAGAAAAGAGTTTTGATTGTACATCAGAGGACTGTAAAACTCTCTGAAGACAGTGCCGTTTTTGGAAGGACTCCTGTGGTTAGTCAATCACCAGCTGGTATGCATGAAATCAGATCTGTACTTGCAAGAAGGCACGTAGAATTTTCCAATCACAATTCATTTTTATTAAACTGGTAAATATGATGTCACTTTTCCTTTTGGATAATATGCACTGAAATAGTCAAAGGACTGAAACAGATAAGGGAGGCACCCCACCATGTTTGTGCCATGAATTTCAGAAGTTTTGAATGATGCTTTCACACAGTCCATTACTTCAACTATCCTTAAGGATAAGTATGTGGGCCCCAACTGATGAAAATGAAGTCCAAAAGCAAATACTCTGGTCCTTGCTGTATTTCAAGTTCAGAATCACTATGTATTTGAGCTGCCTTTGAAGATTTTATCTTCTTTCACAACTTACTCCTCTTTGATTTAAGCCAATTTGAATTTCTTGAGTTTGGCTCTGATGGAGGTAACTTAGTAAATTTAAGGTGGGTGACTGCAATCATAGACAATGAAAGTCATGGAAGGTGGAGAGTCTAGGCAGTGCAGAATATGTGCTCCTAATTTCTACTTCATTTGTAACAGACAGTTAACTTTGCTCACTGACATTTTCCTAGTTTTGTGTGCTCAGTATACCATGCTCTTCTCAGCAATTTTGAGTCATTTTCAGAGGAGCAAAAGATTTTTTTTAACACAGTCAATGTATTTTTGTAGTTATTTATCTAGAAAACCACTTTGTTAGAGATTTTCCACCTCTTACACTTGAGAAAATTGCTTTAATTTAAAAAATAGGAGGAAGAATTGCAGAACTTCAATGCATTGTGCATGATAACGAACGTTTGCTGGACATAAATCTCTCCACAAGACTTTTGAGCTTCAAACTGGGAACACTATGGGTTCAGGGACTAAGGTATAAAGGGACCTGTACCCTTAACTGCCTTGTTTCCTCTTTACAAAGGTCACCAACATCACTGATTGACTTCAAACATAGGCACAGTCAAATTCAAGCCTTTCTCTCCCCAAGACAGTCAACTGCAACATAAGGATGCCAAGCAACAAGGCAGACAACCTCCCCTCTGGCTGTTCCCATTTTCTCACAGTGCAATTATCTATGTGCAAAAGTAAAAAGTTCTGGTCACTTTTAGAGCTGAAGGCCAGGGGCAGAGGTGTCCTCAAGCCATTTTCAATGGGAGGAAAAGTGAAATAGGAAACAACATTCCCCCAGCTGCAGACAAGACCTGACATGAAATGGTAGATGGAGAGGGACAACATCTGAGATACAAAGCAGTGCAGCAAGCAAGACTATGCACTTTGAATACTGCACCCAAGGGATAAAATTCCCTAGTTTCCATTGATTTCAGTGAGGATTTTGGTGTTTAATTATTAAAAGCCACACTAGGGGTAGAGAAGGGAAGATGGTGCCACAGAAATACACACTCACAACTCTAAAGCCAGTATTTGTGCTGCTAGCAAATCAACCTGTCTGTGTCCAGAAGTGACACGTTTGGATGGCAGCCATCATTAACTGGCACATTCAAAATATCAGTCACTTCTAATTACTGACTGCTTTGGAAAGTACGAATGTCATTCTAACAGAAATTTCACATGCATTGTTACTAAGTACAGCAGAGATGTAAATGTTTCAAACCTTTTCCTTTGACAAACTGCCATAATTTGACAATTCAGATGGAGTCAATACTTATCTGGGCATGGTTCAACATAAAATCTTTTACTGAACCATTATTTAACTGTCCAAAACATCAGTTAACAGAATAAATTTATTTTGGGGCATTGGAGGAAATTAAATCAGAAGGTTTTCTTTTGCTGAAAAGGCTTTGAATGTTTAGTACTACCACTGAATTTGCTCTGGGCTATGCCAATACTATAAGCTGGCAATTACACCAGCTATTTGGGATGATAGGCTTTTCAACTGAGCAATTCAAGAAGAATAGTAGGGTTAATTGTTGCTGTAAAACATTTATCTCCAGCAAAATTATTTTTGGTAGTCTTTAGCAACATCAGAAAACACTTATACCCTGTAGCTTAAGTTTGCCATTCACGAAGGAGAGGACCAAGAATTTAGGTCCCAAAAGCCCCTTCACAACAGATATTTTCTTCTAGTGGCTGTCAAGAAAAGAGGCATCTTCACTAACATCTCCTAATTCACTTGAGGTGGTGGGTGGGAGTAGTTTATACGGCTCTTGACAGCTTCAGTATTACTAGTATTACCTAGAGAAGTTAGTCAGTGGAATTGTGAGATTGCTGTGGAAAAGAAGATAATGAAGATGGGAACAGTGTCTGAAAAATACCAGGATCTGACCAAAGGAGAGATAGATGAATAGATACACTAAGGAACAAGTTGTCAACATTGACCTCGCCAAAGAACAACATGGCAGTAGAGCAGTGTCAACAGCACTACCACCTGGCAGCAGCTAGTGGTCTGCTTGGGACAGTTCCGATTGACAAAACAGGTATCTCAAAAGCTAGGAAACCTGCTGATTTACCTTTTCTGTTCTTCCCCCTATCTGACTTGTTTCAATTAGAAAGTAAATCTGGAAGATAGGCACTTAAACTGTGATGTAGGTAAAACACCAGGCCAACACCTCCAAGTATTCTGGAAACAGTTTCAAGCCAATTGCTTCTGCAGAAATTGGTTTTCTACTACACGTAACAGTACTCTAAAGGCAGCCTGAGTGAGGTTTTGTGTTGTGAAATAGCACAGGCTGATGAGAGCTAGCTATGTACTTCCTCTTGGTGCTGGGTGACCAGAAGGGTAAGCAGCTTGTGCAGAGCCACCTACTTCAGAACAGGTAAAGGAGCCGCAGAGGAGCTGCACACTGGAACAAACCTAGGTCTCTGTGGCTGAGGTCTCTTTACTAGCAGAGCCATGAGCATGACTTGCCTCTGTGCACAGCAAGACATGCAGTCCTCTGCAACCTATCAGCACTATATCCTGCCAGGCTCACAGGATTACTCCATAAGCTGAAAAGCAAAATCTCTTGCATGCATGTTTCCCAATGTCTATGGGTTGCATTTCTAAACAGTGTGATTTTGGCTGTTCAGTTAGGGGTCTCTTATACCTATTTTTGAGTGGATATGGTAAGAAAGCATATTGAGTACTGAAATACCATTCCTTTCAAAGTGTCAAGGGACACACATCAGTTGAGACGCTGTTTTCACTACCCATGACAGAAAGTGTTACTTTGCACAGTCTTTACAGAGGATTTGTGCAGGAACACAGGTGGGTTTTGCTGTTTCTGAATGTGAAAGTCTGTAAATTCTAAGAAAACTAATCTTCAGAAAAAGACCTGTGGAAACTCTTTGAAGTTTACAACTCTAACAGTTGGACAGACATCACTCCAGATTTTTTTTTCCAAGCTTCACTTTGTCTCCTTAAGCAAAATTTTGCTACTCTGTTAAAGATATATTTTTTACAGATTACAAGGACAACAACAATCTTGAAATGAGTACCATTTCAAGGCAGTGGAGAGGGTAGATTGAAGACGGTTTGGGTATCATGCAATGCCCCAGGTCACCTTTTAGTCTTCACAAATGTTCATTATTTTTTCTATGGTCTATGAGAGCAGTAAATTTCCTGCAGCTGGAATGACACCCTGTGGGACTCAACAGGCTGCAGCAAGCCCTCCATAGAGGGTCCTCCTGCCTCTCCCTCTCCCATCTATTTCCCTTCCCATAGCTGTCACTGCTCCTCTCACCACAACTGCTGCTCAGCACAGGGCACAACCATGGCAACTCAAGGCTGTGGCTTTGACAGCCTTCATCCCTTGCTGACCACAAGCACTGATTTGTAGCATTTTCATTGCAGCACAAGGATTCTCAGATGGATGAGCACTCTCCTCAGGCAGCCAGTAGTAGTAGCCAGCACTCAAGAGGGCTAAGGCTGCTACTAATTCACCTGTCTCTTTGCAGATGGATCAAATCACACTGTTTGAATAACTGCTGCTAGGCTTTCCTTTAAGAAAGATTCGTGTGGATCAAGCTGCATCTGCCTTGCCAGATGTCCAAGGTTGGTACTTGATCTGTCTCCTTGAAACCAGCCAGCAAGTCCCCAATTCAAGTATATTTCTGATACCAGAGTGATCAAAGAATGCTTTACAGCAATTTGAGTCTATGTCAATACAAAGCATTGCAAAAGGAAATGTACGTTTCTGTGCAGTAAACTGCTAATTCACAGTCTTCCTTTCCTTCATGAAAATGCTTGCACTCATAGCTGCTTATAGTGGAAACCTCCGGTGTCTCTGGCACATGTGAGGTTAGAAAGGTGTCAAGGTACTCACAGTCTTAAACAGGTTGTTGAACCCATGCTACTGCAGTACTTGACACCTACTACATAATTGTGGAGAGAAGATGGAGCACTTAGATGTGCAATTCAAGTTTATTGCAGTTTTATTGCTCCACTGCCAAAGTGGTGAATAAGAGAAAAATTAAACATAGAAATGACCATGCAAGTGCTGCTTGAGATAGGAACAAACAAGAAGATGCTGTGAACTATGATACTGTCATGATTTGATTTTGGCCCCTTCAGAATAGCCAGGTTGTGGCTGAGGAAGAACTACAACTCCCAGATATTCCATGCAACTTTTTCTACGTAAATACGGGTGTAATCAAGGGTGGGACACTTGCTCTTGTTATCTTTCTCTTCTCTTCCCTGGGCTGGTACACGGTGGCTCCGCTGTCCGTTTTCTCTGGAGGTCTGCTATCTTTAAGGAAAGTGATTGATTTCTTCTTGTTAACTGTCTTCTTGTTTGTTTTTTTTTCCCCTCGGATTCTTGTTTCTCTTTGGGGGCAGAGGGAAGACCCCAGGGACCTCCGATTGCTTCCCTACGGGGCGGGGATGTTCTGGGGGTCTCTCTTTCTCTAATTATTGTATATGTAGTATTTTAGTTGCATATTAGTGTTAGAAATAGATGAATATATAATCACTACAACATTTTTTGGTCTCCTTCCTTTTTTTTTCTTCTCCTTATCTCCCTTGGGTTTGTACAGGGGGGTGAGGGTTAGAAGGAAGGGGGGGGCCTTCGGACGCTGTGAGGGTTTGGGGGAGAGTTTTGACTCAAACCACCACAGCTTATTTGGTGGAGAATGCGGGCAAAGAACCCATCACAGATACATTGGCAGTTAGTAGTCAACTTTTTTTTCTGAATTACAGTGTTCATCAGAGTGTAGTTAATGATCACATACTGCAGTGATCAAGACACCATTTGAGGACCTCAAGGTATTTTGCAGGTAGTAAATCATAGTTATATGAATACAGTTTTAGTCAATAACCCCCTTCCCTAGAAAAAAATTCTGATGGTGTTATCCTGCTGAGATCTGTGCTGTTATGTAAGCAATAAATGTGACCCTGAATTTATGCAAAGGAATTTTTTCTGGAAAACTGTGTGGAAAAGCAAGAGTACTGGGAATATAACTTCTAAGGCTAGCTTTACTACAAACAACCTGTATGCCTACAGGCCCATTCTAGCACCTTTCCTGGTTGTTTACTATTACAAATATCCAAGGGGAAAGCTGGATTCAATCACTCTCTGCAAGCCAAAATTTCATATCTTTCCGGTTTTCCTTACTGAAAAGCCTAGGTATTCTGAAGTACACAGTCGGTTTTGAGCACTGTACCTAGCAACTTAACTCAGCTTTTACCTGGGAACCTGGGGAATCTTGATAAATAACAAGCAAATATGGGCCAGCACAGTTATTGCTGACAACAACCTCACAAGATTTTTCACCATTCTGGCTACAGAGCTGTTGAATTTAAGATGAGCAGTGCTAGGAGTGACATCCAGAGGAACATAACTTATTTCCTTTCTCCAGAAATGATTAGCTCTTAGATCGGTACTCAGTGGTTGACATGGCATATGATGTGTAGCAGAGGTATCTTGCCTGACCCTTTTTAAAATACAGTTAGTGTCAATTTCCACAAGGAAATAGCAGGTTGTTTTGCTGCCTGACTGAATCTCTGGAGGAATTATCATATTGACAGAATCAGTGAAACTATTCAGGGAAAGCTCAGAGTGAGGAAAAATGGGAGGAAGGAGGACATACCTGGCAGACTGTGAAGTGAAGGAAGTTTGATCATTAAGTTTTCCTGATTCTTGTGATAAAACTTTAATCTGTTAGACTGTCTCACAGAGGTATATCACTTATCATGATGACAAACAAATGACATATTCCTCCCTTGAGGCCATTTGACTTCATCACATATTTTGACAGCAACATGATTTGGAATACAGTGCTTGCCAAGAGATGTCATCATAATTCACAGGTATTTTCTCCAGAGACAGGAAAGAAGTAGTTTTGTGCAAACTCAGAAAGAAGTTAGGAGATAGAAACCAACATATGCCCCCACATGGCTGGGGCTTTATTATCATAAATAACATCACAAACTAGCAATTAAATTGAACTTTTCAAAGCTATTTGAAATAAAATTAATTAAGACTTACTCTCATTACAAGGCAAAAAAAAAAAAGTGGAAAACTCCAAGAAGTTTTTTTAGGTAGTTTCATTTTAGGCTGGGGTTTTTTTTTCCCCCTCTTTTCTTGCTTTTTGGAACCTGAAATTCTTACTGTCACTGCCAGGAGTTTCTCTCATTTGGAGTTAAATTCTAGTGATCTGTACTAACTGTGTTAAAATGTTATTCTCAGTCTGAAGGACAGAAAAATCCCCATGACATTTCACATAGCTACTTCAAAACAAAAAATCTTGGAGTTCAGTAAAATCTACCATTTCTTGTGTGCAGTATGTCCTCAGTTAGCTGTCAAGTCCTAGGCTGTGTCTAGTCTGTGTCCTCGGCAGGGCAACTCATTCTTTGCAGTATCTGAAAGGGGCTTACAGCAAAGGTGGGGAGGGACTATTCATAAAGACTTGTGGTGATAGGACTAGGGAAACAGGTCTAAACTGGAGAGGGGGAGATTTAGGCTTGATTGTGATGGATTTAATTTTGGACTCTCCTGAAT
>WAAB01016250.1:0-10585 GCA_013389865.1 Piaya cayana | reverse complement strand
TGCCAAAAGCCATCCCTGCAGACGGGCAGGAGAGAAGCAGAAAGAGACTGGAGAGGGAAAGCTGCGACAAGTGGATGGCAGGCGCTGTGCAGGTGGCTACACATCAGGGATGTGCAACAGCGGGAACTCTGACCTCCTGGCTTTATTTAAATACGCAAGGAAGGTTATTCATTCCCTGTTCACACACGTGGTATTGCCTGGACTAGCAGCTTTGTGAGCAAAGGGGAAGTTTCCAGGAATCCTAGTACTGATTTCCTTGTTGGAATTAGGGTAGCTTAGATAAAGCCAGCCTACCAAATGTTATTTTGTGGTATTCAGTATCATCAAGCTTATGTGGAAGTTACTTGACGTTATCTGGTTGCCCATCACCTCTCAATGCCAAAGTTTGTCATTTTCTGTAAGGTTGCTTTTGTCCAAACACTTTTCTAACTCCTCACCATGGACACCTTCTAGTATTTCATACTTATTCCTTGTTTAGTACAATAGAATACCTCATTTCTTAGAATCATGGAGTGGTTTCAGCTGGAAGGGACCTCAAAGCCTATCCAGTCCCACCCCTGGATCCCACACCTCCCACTGGATCAGGGGCTCCAAGCCCCATCCAACCTGGTCTTGAACCCCTCCAGGGATGGGGCAGCCACCACTGCTCTAGGCAACCTGGGCCAGGACCTCCCCACCCTCACAGCAAAACATTTCTCCCTAAGATCTCATCTCAATCTCTCCTCTTGCAGCTGAAAACTGTTCCCCCTGATCCTAACCCCATTCTTCCTGATCCAGAGTCCCTCCCCAGCCTTCCTGGAGCCCCATTCAGCACTGGATGCTGCTCTAAGGTCTCCCCTGGAGCCTTCTCTTCTCCAGGCTGAACAACCCCAACTCTCTCAGCCTGTCCTCGTGCAGGAGATGCTCCAGCCCTCAGATATCTCTGTGACCTCCTTCTGAACCTGCTCCAACAAACCCATGTCCTTCCTGTGCTGAGGACTCCAGAATTCATTGCAGGGCTCCAGGTGAGGTCTAACAAGTTTTATATTTGCATTCATTAGTTCACACAAACACAAAAATTGGTGTTCATCTTTGCTTCATAATTCACAGTATCTCCCATTTTGCCCAGTCAGCTTTTTTGCTTACTGCGGCCTTAACTTAATCACCTGGTTTGCCTAAATGATTGCTCAAACCTCAGGTGAATCACAGACACTTCCAGCATGGACCCTAGAACAGGACAGTCTTAGTACATCATGATATAACAAATCTTCAGATAACTTATGAAGAGCTTCCTGTTTGTATTCACCTATGATTTCAGGCACAACGAAGAAAAATTGGAAAGAATATTGGAATTCTTGCCCCTGTTTTTGTTCTAGTGAAAGTGTGAATGGGACAACTTGTATCCCAGTCTGTAACATTGCTTTGTCACCTCTATTTTGTCCTAGATCTCCCACACTTACCCACCAGAACTCAGAGCATAGGCAAGATTATACACAGAATCACCAGGTTGGAAAAGACCTCCGAGAACATCGAGTCCAAGCATAATTACCTGCCTTTAAACCATGTCCTTGGGTACCTCATCTCCCATCTTTTAAATACCGCCAGAGATGGGGACTCAACCAACACCCTGGGCAGCCTCTGCCAGTGCCTGAGAACCCTTCCAGTGAAACTTTTTTTCCTGATGCTCAATATGACTCTCCCCTGGTCCAGTTTGAAGCCATTTCCCCTTGTCTTATCACCTGTCACTGGGAGAAAAGCCCTGCACCCACCTCTCTACAACCTCCTTTCAGGTAGTTGAAGAGAGCAATGAGGTCTCCCCTCAGCCTCCTCTTCTCCAGGATAAACACCCCCAGCTCTCTCAGCCGTTCCTCATCAGGCCTGTTCTCCAGCCCCTTCACCAGCTTTGTTGCTCTTCTCTGGACTCGCTCCAGAGCCTCAACATCCTTCTTGTGGTGAGGGTTCTGCTGCTTTGAATCCATGAAACTTGGGAGGAGGGCTATGAACACCTATTGTTTTAAAAATCACTGTCCTAAAGTCAAATCCAACCTTCACACACAGTTCATCCCTGATGGCCAAAAGCAATCTTCAAAATACTGTGGTTTTGAGAGCAAGAGATTATCCCAATTATGTTGGTAGAGCTTTTTTTAACTAAAACCAAAAAAACCCCAAACAAACGGCAAGCACCCCTGTTCCCTCCACTTACACATAAAGAGAGTCAACTGAGTGATCTTAGCTCCAAGTAGCTGCAAGACCAAAGGAAAGGGTGAATATTCGGGTTATCCCGTATGGACACATGAGTTGGACTCGATGATCCTTGCGGGTCCCTTCCAACTCGGGACATTCTATGATTTTACGATTCTATGAAACCCAAAGCCCTGGATCTCCAGCTTGGAGTCCTGTTGGGAACTCACAGGGTTAATATTGCTGCCTTTGTACCTTTGGAATCTTCCAGTACACGTCTGGTTCTATATCCTGAGCTTTAGGAGCGCACTTTTCCCCATTATGCCAAATAACACTTCTCCCCATCTTTTATTTCCTCGTTGTTTTACCTCGAGGTGATGTGAGTTATTTTGAATCGAAGACCTGGCCACGTGAATCACCCCTCCAACCCCTTTTACATAGGGATTTGCAGGCATTTGCTACCTCATTACTGGTATTCCAAGTTCTTCCCTAAGCTTTTTTTTGCAGCAATATATACAAAGGATATTAATTTGTTTGCGGTTTGTTGGTTTTTTTCTCTTGTTGAGCTCGTGGTTGGGGGGATTTTTTTGTTTGTTTTCTTGTTGTTTTTTGGTGGTTAGTTTCTTTTCAACTTCTGCAACTTCTTAAAATAAACATTTCCTCTCCAGGAAAACAAAGCTGTTAAAAGCATCCCAAATATTCGGTGTATGGGCATATAAATTGTATTTTTAAATGTTTGCTTTATGGTTTCTTTTTCTCTGGACTCACAATAAGCACATTTAGAAAGGCTTCCATACAAGCCCTTCAAGCAAAGTGAACAAAGTCCAAGAGCAAAGCCACTGGTTATAAAAGAAAGTAATGAATGAAGTGGGACAACAGCACTTCAAAGAAACAGCCTGAACTTAAATATATCTTTCCAATATAAAAAAGCTTAATCATTCAAACACTCCATCTTTCATTTCTTGGTCTTCCCAAAAGATAAATCCACACTACATCATCTTTCAAGAAATGAGTTTTAATCTGTGTTTTTGCCAAGAGTCCATTTAAGAATCAGTTAAGTGCACATTAAGTTTTAATGCATTAAGCATTGTGCGTCAGCTCCATCTTCCACAAAGCAAGTGAAGAGTAAGAGCTACAACTCAGATTTTTTCATTTTGAAAACTAATATTGAGTTCCCTGCAAAAATGAGCATAAAGGATAAGCTTACGTTCACTAATGAGACTTACTTACAGCTGCATGAAATTCTTGCAGCTTTGACAAATGTACCTCTGCATCCTCCACCGCACCAGCAGGAGAGCCCCGTTTGCTACCTCAGTGGTACACGAGAACAGGAAGATGCTCAAGCCGGAGATCTGAGCCTCCCTTAGATAATTTATAGAAGGAAGAATGACTTTACTTAGAAAGAGCCCATGGAGACTGGTGCAGACAGCCCATTTGGTTGGCACTTGTATCTAAGAGGAAATTCCCTGATTATCATCTGTTACTGCTCGCTGCTTTTAGAAGTAGGAAAAAACAGAAGCCTGGGTGTTAACTTGTGAGGGTCGGAACAGAAACCACAACTCTTTTGCAGGTTTGCTTAAGAGCACTTGCTTTTTCCACTCACAACAATTAATTGGCAAATACTTTTCACTTCTAACTGGAACTGAGCACAGAGAAGCTTTAGCAATCACAGTATCCTTCCTGAATAAAGAACTGGTAATGTATTTGTTTGCATAAAAGTCTTACTGTCCCTTTCCATTCTTCTTCTACTATCAGTTATCAATTGCCTGATAACTTCCTACATCCTTTCAGGGAGTGGATATCAATTTTGTCAGTAGCTAATTAAAAAAACAAGCTTTTATGATCCTCTTCTAATCCTAACCCTTTAGCATCGCCCCATTTTGGCTACGAAGCAGCAGCAGGATCTTTGTCCTTGAAGTGATAATTAAAATGCTCGTTACTGAACCGCATTAAAAGACCTCCACAAAAGCTTCAGACTGGTAATGACTTAGGTCAGGCATGGATGGCGAAAGATGTATGATATCAACAGAGGAATGGAAGGCCAGCTGCTATTTGTAATTTTGGAGCAGGTTTGGAAGCGTTTCCCTATTTATTTTCATAAATGAGACAGTTGATGGTACCCAGCATTACATAATGGGGTGGGCCTGGGGGTTTGGGGTTTTTATGTTATAGTTTCAATGGTCTAATGCAAATTGGAAGGGGGGGTCACTCTTGGCAAGGCATAAAATGAAGAACTACTCGCTGAGCGTGGCCCGAGAGCAGTGTTCAAGGCTCATTAGCACTAAAATATAAATGCATACATTGAAAATATATGCACTCAAGCACTGACATACAACAGGATGGAGGTTAGGAGAATAGTGCTGCACCTCTTAATGTAAGTCCGTCTGTTCAATAACCCACCAGATCCCCCTAAAAGGCAGCTACAGTGCTTTAAGTGAGGAGTTATTCTCAAATTTCAACTCTGGCCCCTTCAGTTTTTCTTGCTTAGCATGCGTTCACACTGCCTTTACTTCAAATTAAGTCAAATGAAAAGGAAAAGAAATATGTTAACCCCCCAACCTTTTTGCCTACACCATTCCACCAACAAATACATACATACCTTAGCATCTACTATGGAGTTGAAACAGGAAATTAAAAGACTATTCTTTTCACATTGTAATTAAGATTCTTGAAGTAATATGTGTTTAAATGCCTTAAGCTCTCATAGAGATTTCCTGGAGTCCTTTAAATGCTTGAATTGTAGAATCATAGAAACACCAGGTTGGAAGAGACCTGCAAGATCATCAAGTCCAACCATTCCCACCAATCTATAACCCATGTCCCTCAGCACCTCGTCCACCCATGCCTTAAACATCTCCAGGGAAGACGAGTCAACCACCTCCCTGGGCAGCCTCTGACACTGCCCAATGACCCTTGCTGTGAAAAAATTTTTCCTAATATCCAGCCTAAATCTCCCCTGGTGGAGCTTGAGGCCATTCCCTCTCGTCCTGTCCCCTGTCCCTTGGGAGAAAAGCCCAGCTCTCGTGACATATTGTTATAGAACAGGACTGTTCCTTACAGGCTTCTTTGAATTTGCATTAATAGACATATACATACATACACAAATTCAATTTATTTTATTCGGTTCAGTTTAAATCTTTAACACTCAGCCCAATCCAGTACTGTACACTGTCTCAGAACATTTACACTATTGCAATGTTGTTCTAAAGGCTTTGGTCTTCAAGGACTAGAAACCATACACTCTATAGAAGAAAACCTAATGTTGTTGTGATGTACTTTAGGATCTTGAAGGAAAATTTGTAGAGAACCAGAACACGAGCCATGATTATGCAACCTCCTTAAAAGGATGAAGCAGCACTATAGAGGCAGAGTGCAGATCTTAAGAACACATAAGCCTTTCCAGTTTATGCTATCGATACAGTGCTGCTTTCTTCATATGGAAAATCAAGCTTCCACACATTTGTACGCTGTTTCTTCCTAACAAGATTGCCGTTAGAGAAACAGATTTCTATGGCACATGTGGGACATTCATAATGCTTCGTCATTGCAAGGATTGTTTTATAAGAAAGAAAACACATTTGCTGCCCTGCAGCGCTGAGAAATGACTCATCCGCTGAAGCAGATCCCCCTTGCTCAGTCTTTATAGAAAGAGAATGGATAGGCATAAAATTTGGGTCTCACGCAGGAAGGGCAAGAAGAGATGGAAATGATTCTGAACACATTAGGGCTGGAGCTACATCTGAGACAGAATCAGCTGTTTAAATAATGGACTGAGCAAGGAGCAACTCCCTCCCTCTAGACCATTTTGTCATCACCACATGGCACGCAGTCAGCCAGGACAGAGCCACCTCAGGGGATCAGGCTTGCTCTGATAAAATCTTCTAGTCAGGACCTGGGCATAGGGGCAGACACCAGAGGTTTTCATAGAAACACAACGGCAAATCAGAAAGCAGGTTCTTACCTTTGGTCTTCCTTAAATCTCTCTCTACTTTTTTTCTTTTACAATATAATCCAGCATAAATTCTGTATTCTGAGATTATCGCATCAGTTTAACCCCTTCAGACCCTCTCCAATTTAATCATGAGCACGTCTGAGAGAAATTCCTCTAGCTCCACAGAACAAGGATTATAAAGCAATTTAGCCAAGTTGCAAAGTCAGAAATTACCAAAACATTCAGTCACTTAGCCTTGACATTTTCCAATCCTCTTTGAATTCAGCCAAAAACATTTAGGCAAATCATACCTTGGCCTTTCAAACAGAACGCAAGAACAATGGGGAAAAAAAAAAACTGGCAACAGGTTCATGAATGACCCAGTCATATTTACAAAATCCATTGTGCAATGAAGGANAGACCTCATTGCTCTCTACAACTACCTGAGGTGAGGTTGAGAGAAGGGAGCTGGGCTCTTCTGCCAAGTTCCAGGGGACAGGACAAGAGGGAATGGCCTCAAGCTCCACCAGGGGAGGTTTAGGCTGGACATGAGGAAAAAATTCTTCACAGAAAGGGTCATTGGGCACTGTCAGAGGCTGCCCAGGGAGGGGGTTGATTCACCTTCCCTGGAGGGGTTTAAGGGACGAGTGGATGAGGTGCTGAGAGACATGGGTTAATGTTTGATAGGAATGGTTGGACTTGATGATCCAGCAGGTCTCTTCCAACCTGGTTGTTCTATGATTTTATGAAGAGCATCCTTGGTTGGTTTGTCCAGCTTCCTCAATTTTCTTTTTAACTTCCAAAAACTTAGGGTGCTACAACAAAAGACCAGGTAGATAACAACTGTTGGTTCATTTGGTAACTCTGTGTTTGGTCTGGGTCAGTCCATTGCCATGTTAGCTACTCAATGCCCCAAGCAACTACTTCTTCCTAAGAAGGGCCACAAAAACTAACAGAACAGGAGTCAACTCTTTCTTAAGAATCCAGATTTGGAAAAGTGATGCTTGCTTTGAGATTCAAAGAAAGATCAACCTCATAAAAGCAGCATAGAATAGTTTAGGTGGGCCTGTTGATGGTGCAATTTGAATAGCTTGGCAAGTTTCTCTTCAGCCTCCCAAAGCAACACGCATCTTATTTCTTTCCCCAACAGCATGTGCATTACTCGATGCTGACATCTTTTCCTAGACACTCTTTACGTTTTTTTCCAAGGTCTGTATATAAGGCTGTTAAACAGTTCAGGTACCTGAATTCTGAAGGATGCTCTAGAAAACATCTCCTAAGGATCCTGATTACATTGGCTGTACATACACAATTTCAGACACGCGGCACATTTTAGCGCCACAGGATTGCAAACAGCACAGGAGCTCATCGTCACAGTAGACCCAGTTCTTGGAAGTCAAACACTCATTTGCAATCAATAAAGTGCCTATCAAAATTATGATCAAACACCTCGCTAGTGTCACCTGGTAGCATTTAGTCCTCTGTAGCTGTGTTTGTGAAATGCCTATTGTCATTTTTGCAGAGCCACACACAGGTCAGGACATTACTTAGAGCAGAGCTTTTCAAAGCAGCTCAGTTTAAAACAAAAGACAGAAGGAAAAGATAAGAAAAAAAAAGAGCTGTGGCAACCCAGGCAAGCCAAGTTTATCTTAGCGTGTTCTGAGCACATACTACACGGCAATGTGGGAGCTGAAAGCCTCATCTTCATTGCAGAGTGGAAACCTTCCTCACTTGATGCATCGGAGCTGAGGGGATTATTAGAAGGTTATTGTTTTAAATAACTTCTTCCTGGGTTTTTGATATTGCTTGAGCACAAAGTGACATTTTTTTCCCCAAAACTGAATAATGTCATCTGAATTCATGCATATGATTGGTTTTAAAGTATCTAGAAAGGAAGAATCCGATTTATTTGAGTTCAAAGCTCATTTTAACTTGAGTGAGATGTTCCAGTGTTTACCACTTCTAACGTTTCAAAGATCAAGTTTAATCATATAATAAAAGCACATGAATCATAGAATCATAGAATCACCAGCTTGGAAGAGATCCACTGGATCATCGAGTCCAACCATTCCTATCAAATATATATTTAATTTTAATGCATTTCATTCTTTCAACGTAGGCACATTTTACCTGCTCCAGAAGATGACAGAGCCCCAGGCTGGAGCCAGGAGAGTCTGCCGAGTCCTCCGAGCTGTCCTGCATGCTCGGCAATGCCCCTCGTGAAGGACAGTCCCACTTTGAGTATGTGGGCATGTTGGCAGGCAGCCTGCCCCCCGTTGTACACTTAAACAGCCAACACAACCTCAGATTTATACTAGATTATGGGAACAGTTTATGAATTCATAGCACTGTATCAGACTACTACATCTATAAACTATAGAGATGAAACTCCTGAGCAGTGTAAGAGATTATCGGGCTGGAGGGAAAAAAAATTCTTGTGGAAGGCTTCCCTGCATTTTAGAAAGAAGCATTTAAACCAGTAATATTTTGGACCACTCATTTGCTGATTATCTTAATGCTAAAGAAATTAACTGAATGAAATAAAATGAAGAAACTGAATGACTAAGGATACCCAGAGAATGTTCTCTAACTTCACAACCCTTCACAACATAGTTCCTGAGTATAAAACTCAACACTTAAGCATCGTACACAACACAGGTTAGAATAAAACTTGACTAAAACCAAGAGCAGGTCAGTTAATATTTATCTTCAAAAGCCTTATTCTATTTCTTGTATGGTAAGTGCATTTAGTATTTAGTGCAGCTCCATTAATTTGGGCTCCAACATCTATTATTGTATACAGATACTGGTTTCCTGCATTAAAATTCAGAGGAGAAATCTTATTCCCCTATAAAGTTAACTATCATAAATAAATTACAGGAGTAGCCAAAGTAACGTGTTTGATTTAATCAACAAGAAGTTAATGAGGCCAAATTGGTAGCAGAAATTAGACAAGACTAGCTGAAAGTATTTACAGATACGTTCAGCAGATAACACCAGAATCAATATGGGATTTCAGCAAGTAAGGGTATGTGTTTGGAGACAAATTAAAGTGCATTAATTTCTCCTCTTAACCTCAATGGAACACGGCTAACGACAGGGCAAAGACAGAGAGGCATAAAAGGTCAAAGCTTTCAGTTAGTAATTTTTATTAAAGAAGTCACAGACTCCTTTACAGCCTTCACTATGCTTTAATAACAAATAGTTCATATGAAAGGCTTTCTTACTGCTTTTTGTTCACCTTTGAAATGAAGGCAAAATCTACAGCTTCATTCACAAAAGAAGTTAGAACAGCTAAGTATAATTTGAGATGGCGTGACAACACTAGGANTTTAAGGGACGGGTGGACGAGGTGCTGAGGGACAGGGGTTAGAGATAGGTGGGAATGGTTGGACTTAATGATCCAGTGGGTCTCTCCCAACCTGGTGATTCTATGATTCTATGAACACTCTGTTGCCACAATTATCAAATCTAGCCATAGATCTTCTTCTTTCATTCCTGCACGTGTACGACATTGGTGGCCACAGCAACCTGAAAACAAACATTAGGAGATGGCACTAAAGAAACAACTAATACAGCCACTGAACTCAAAGAACAACTTGGCCTCTGCTTCCATATTGCAGAAAGTGAGGATGCCTACACTTACACTCCACCATTCATCCAAGCTCGCTATTGGATGCTTCTCTAGAAGAGTTTTTGTCCATCAGCTCAGAAATCTGCTTTCAAGTGCACGCTACATGCGCAGCAGACAAAAAAGGCCCTTTTGTCCTCTCTTGCTACTCCCATTCCTTAGGAAACTTGGTATCTGGAGGAGATTAAAGCTATGGTATTTTTCCCATGCTCCCTGTAGTTGCAGTAGGAAAGGAATTCTCCACTGATGCATGAGAAGTTCACTATATTTCTATTTTTTTCAATGTTTTCCTTGCACTGTAAAGGTTTGTGGCTATGTTTTTATTACTTAGACCACAGAAACATTTGTCTTTTCTGCTCCTCACTGTAACAAGTTCAATAGAATTTCTCCCCTCCTTCCCCCCACATTTCTTTACAGCTTATTTAAATTAAAAACCAAAAATCTCCCATCACTAACACTTGGCTACTTAGAATCCATTGACTACATAAAAATTTTCGTTCATTGGGATCCTCATTTCAAACAGTACAAGGATATGCTCCTCCAAGAGAGATACAGACTTAAAAACTCAGCTGAAACATTAGAGGCACAGTACTTACATCGACTACATTCCAAAATACCTTATATCCTGAGCATAATAGGTTGATATCATCAATGATATATACAAATGATTTTTTTTCCTTCTCTTTTGTAGTTAAGTCTTCAGCTCCTCTGTATGAGTACATTATAAGACATCTTTTCTTCTCAGCTACTGCTTGACTTGAACTGGGAAACCTATGGTCAGTGGCACAGGTTGTTTATATGCTGGACAGCCACATGCATTTGCTTCACTACTACTGGAAAAGGCATATAGAATCATAGAATCA
>WAAB01016248.1:0-53105 GCA_013389865.1 Piaya cayana | reverse complement strand
TCTCCTTGGTGTTCAAGCATTTCTTGCTGAGGACTCCTATGGGCTCGGTATGTGACAATTCTCTTGAGAGGTGTCAGCAGATCACCCGTTTGGCAGAGAACACAAAGCCCCAGGAAACTCACTGGTGTCTGTGCTGTTGCAGAGCCTGCCTCAAACGCTGGGAATGGGAATCCCAGGCCCTGCTCCTGCATGCATGTTCTCAGCTACCAGCATCAGCCTTGTGACTCCACAGTCCCACTCCCAACCTTGTATCCCTGCAAGGAATGTTCTGGGTTCTGCTTTCATCCCTCAGAACGGGTTGGAGTGGTGGGGACTACTCCAACCCTCAAAATCAAGAAATGGGTTTCCAGATTTTGCTTGACAACTCCCTTCCCTGCCTTCTACTGGATCCAGTCTGCTTCCAGATAAACTTGGAGAAGGAAGAATTTATTTCAGGATCAAGTTTCATAGTCCTACTTGGAGTACAGCACCTTCTGGATTCCTTGGCACTAACCACACGGCTGCTCTTCCCAAAGCACCAAGATTCCTGCAGACCAGCACCACACCACCAGCGAAAGTGCTTGCTTAGAGTAGTTATTTCTCATATTGAACCAGTGCTCAATGTTTTAACAGGAGGGCATGCAGGTCAAGCATTCCTTTAAGAGGAGGGCTGTGTGACTTGTGGTGATATTTTAAGTGCAACAGTAGACGAAGAGCCTCTACCTAACGCTACAGGGAACAGAACCTATTTCTCACCTCTGACACAACTGTACGGCAACTGGACAGAGACAGGATGCTCACGGCAGCTACTCTACAGATGGTGTCACAGAAACCACAACAATGTGCGGGCTCTGTGTATGCACAAACACCACCATGTTGCACCTCATAACACCTGAGTCCAGAGGAAAACCTTTCCTCCATTAGTTCCGTCTGAGTCTTTAAGACGTGTTAAATTTCATGTGCCTTGAGCTGCTAAAGCTCTTCCCTCCTGGGCAGCGGAGTACGCGCTCTCCCAAAATCCATTCTCTTTTGGCAAAACCGAGGAAGGCCTCAAGCTGCAGGAATTAACATCTCTCCTCCATACATAGTTTGGCTGAGTCCAGGGTTGGCCCGTTTCCAGTCACGATCCCACTGTGTTGCATAAATACATCCAGCCTGAAGACAGCAGCGAGTGGAAACTCCTCATATATCAAAGTCATTCTGTCACTGAGCTCAAGGCTTCCACGAACCAGCACCACGAGGTTCAAAATCATCCTGGGAGCACTCCCAGCTGTGCTGCAGATCCTTCCCTAGACATGCAGAATGAACAGATCAAAGAACAAGGAATGGGTGTGTCTGGCAGGCACAGAAAAGGGCTAGAAGCTCATCTCCTGTATTAGGCCAACCAGACCTCAGAGTTACCACTGTGCTTGCCACCCCCAGAAGCCCATGTGGTTGTGTTGCTGGGGCTCTTTCCCAGCTCATAAGGATATTCAGAACCAGAACAGTAGCTCTATGAACAATCAGACAACAGAGGTAAAGCAAAATCTAACCAGAAATTCAAACTCGAGAAGACAACAGTGAAACGTAGACTTTAAAAACTATCACCTGCATGAGATGGATATATTAAAAAAACCCTAAACAAACCACGACCAAACAAATACCCCACAATATTGCAAGGACACGCAATTTCCTTCTCTGGTAGAGGGGGTTCTTCCGCATTCCACACCAAAGACCTTGTTTCATAGACCTTCTAGGCAAGATCATCACAGAATGAGCAGTATGTGCAAATCCTTCCAAAGAACAACACGCTTCCCAGCGTGACTGTCCCTGCAAGATCCTTACGCTTGGCCTCAGCTGTGATTGTGTCCTGTGCCTTTGGGTCAGAGTGGGCAGGCAGGCAATGGGAAGATGCTATAGCACCAATTACAAAGTTCAGCGCAATTTTCAACGCAGTTTTCATTGCATTAAGCCAAAGGATTGTCACCAAACTTGCCTTCCATGCAAGTTCTGCAAAGAGGGTAAAGCTACACTCCAGCTGCTTCTGTCCTCACACTGCCTTCTGCACTCACTCCTTGCCTGAACTGTAGATCTTCTGAACTGTGGCACGTGTGAGCTCCATATCCTCTGGGTACCGAATTTCTAGCTCGGTGTTTGCTACGTAGTGAATGCCGGTGAACTCTGAAAAATAGCGGCCGATGTCAGGGTGAGGGATCTCCCGAGGCTCGGAGTTGTATTCCAGGTTCTCTATTAGGAAAGGAAAAGAATCCATTATCAGCACATGAAACGGCCTGCTACAAGGCAATAAATCCCATGCCTCTCTCAAGTCTTGCTTCTGTTCCTTGAAACACTACCCCATGATACTTTAAAGAAACAAAAACTCTAATACAGGAAAATACACACAGTGTACGCCAGTACGATTGCTTACAGAGCCCCACGTCCTATGTGATTCCAATCCTATTCACTAGTGCCATGAAAGCTGTTTTATGCCTGCGACGATGCCAACCTGCTCCCACTCTGCAGGTCACAGCTTTGGGTTCTAAGTGCAGGGAGAAGCTGCTGCACTGAGCTCTGATCCCCCATATCCCATGGGAGATCGGTTGCTAGGAGAGGTCCTTCTCCAACGCTCGAAGGTGAGGCCGACTGCACAAGGCTGTCCTGGTAGAGAAGCAGAACACTTTCCTGCTCTAAGTCACCAGCCTGCGGTTCAACCACATTGGGTCACCAGACTAGTTTTCAAGCAACTCCCTCAGCAGAACTGACTTTTCTAAACCCAAACTCCCTGAAGATAAGAGGAAGTAACTAAGAACAGCACGCTGACTCCTTCCCAGAGCAGCTCAATCCCTCTTTTGTCCTAAAAGATAAGCTGATTAAGCCCTACAGTTAAACACCACGGAAGCACTGGCATTAAAATGCAAAGGTGACCTACGCTGAGGGTCCCTTTGGTCCCGCAGTATTTGTACAGGCAGTGCGACTGGGAGGCAGCCCGGCAGTAAGTCACATGCGCAGGTGCCCTGCGGCAGTCCCCAAATGATGTCATTTTTTCCAGCAAAGTACCAGACATACACGTAGAAAGAAAACCTGCCCAGGCCCCAAAGTCTGACTTATCTGCAAGGCAGGGTGGGAACAAGATGGGACGCAGAGAACATCAGTCAGGAATAACTAATCTGCCTCTGAAACTACTCGGTTCACTGCAGAAAGCAGACACATCAAATGCAAGGTCCTGCATCTGGGTTAAGGCAGCCCTCAATATCGAAACAAGCAGGGAGATGAACAGATTGAGAGCAGCCCTGTGGAGAAGGGCCTGGGGGTTCTGCTGGATGAGAAGCTCAACATGAGCCAACTATACTTGCTTGCAGCCAGAAGGCCAACCATATCCAGGGCTGCAACAAAAGAAGCACAGCTAGCAGGGCAAGGGAGGGGGTTCTCCCTCTCTACTCTGCACTGGTGAGACCTCACCTGGAGCCCTGCATCCAGAAGCTCTGGAGTTCTCACCACAAGAAGGACACGGACCTCCTAGAGTGAGTCCAGAGGAAGCCACAAGAATGATCAAAGGCCTGGAACAACTCCTCTATGAAGAAAGGAGAGATGGGATTTTTCATCTTGGAGAAGACTCCAATGAGACCTTACTGAAGCCTTTCAATACTTAAAGGGGACTGATAAGAAAGATAAGGAAAAATATTTTAGCAGGGTCTGTAGCAATAGGACAAGAGGTAACGGTTTCAAACTAAAAGAGAAGTTTAGACTGGATCTTAGGAAGACATAGTTTTCACTGAGGGTGGTGAGGCACTGGCACAGGTTGTCTGGGTTGGTGGTAGATGCCCCATCCCTGGAGGTGTTCAAGGCCAGGCTGGATGGGGCTCTGAGTAACCTGATCCAGTTGAAGATGTCCCTGCTCACTGCTGGGGGCTTGGACTGCATGACCTTCATGGTCCCTTCCAATACAAACTACTCTACAATTCTATGATATTAATCCATACAGGCTCCTTGAAGTGTGTGCAGCTGAAATCCCAAGAGCTTTCTATGCCTCAGTGGGCTGGTGCAGTCCTAAGGGCTTCCAAAGTACCTTGTTTTGTACACTGCAACACTGCGGGAAACAATTTACACTCCCATACACTCTGCAGAAGCACGTCTGAGCAGTGAGCTGTGTACAAGGGAAAAAGACAGTGACAAAACAGGAGCTGGCAAGGGCGAAGAGACTGAGACAAGCGAGTTCAGCACTAGGCAGGGAGCCTGAGAAACATGCTGACTAGCAGTTCTGAGCACAGACAGCTGACCCGGGCTGCTACAAAGCAAACAGAAGGCAGGCAAGAGTGGACAGGTAGATATCAAACTCGCTGTATGAGACAGGTGTTTTGGAATGAGCTACAGCTCAACCTACACATTTAAAAGAAGGACTCAGTCTGAGGCATGTTACTATCATAAACTTGGTGTTATTTCTGAGCTGGTTAGATAAAACTCTATGTGCAGATTGGTTTAAGATTCTCTCAGTATAAACCATCACCTCCCAAAGTCACATTAGTAAGTTATGGAATAGTCTCTTCCAAAATAATCTGAGGATGTATTTTAGAGAGTACACTTCATGGTCAGGTAGCAAGATTTCAGCCAGCAAGGACAAACCTTTCAGTCTTCTCTAGAAATATGAAAACGCTTGGATGCACAGAGATGATGGTGACAACCTACAGCTTGGCTAAAGTTTTTCATGCTCTGGAACCAGTCAGCATTACAGTGGTTTATAAACAATTAGACAAAATGTATGCACGATGACTCAGCCCCAGAAGCACCGTGGACCATTATTGGATGCATATTTTAATACAAACACCTGGCACACAGGAGTTTTTGGTTTCAAAGACTCTCTGAGAGGCCAAGTGCTGCCTAATATGAGCCATAAGGCTGAGTTGCAATATTCCCGGTCCCCCGCTTCATCTTTTTGGATGACTGAACATAAAGAAACTCTTGGGATATTGAGAAATGCCTGTACTTTAAACCTAAAAAGGTAGGGGTGTCCTCCTGTAAAACCACCTCTTGCTTACATGTACAGGATCAAAACATGCTGGGGAGCGACCCCCAGTGAAAGAGATGAACTATGTTTTGTCCAGCATTTCTCCTCTGGCAGCTTCCATGTCCTGTTTTAAGAAAGTCAGGATGCACAGCTGCCCGGCCAGCTGGATGGGACGCCACCGTATCACAGGGAAAACAAACATGAGGCAAAGAAACACTGTTTACAACAATACAGACTTCTACATAAAGGGTTCTTTTTCCTTTTGAACCTCATTTCATCATTTCTTGTATCCTAGACAAAAATTTCTTTTCTTATGGATACCTTATTGGATAAAGTATGGGCATCAAGATTTCCCAAATGCAAAGAGGTCTGGAAGAGACATTCACTTTTGTCCCATTCCCATCAGAAGTGTCACTAAAAGCCATGGCATCTGTGTCCTCTGGGATCCTGGCGCACACAGCCTCTTGATGGAAGCTACTCAGAACTATGCCCTGACAAGCAAAGTTCGCATGCTCTCCTCTCACTAGTTCCTATTTTGAGGTCTTGCCCAAAGCACAGCTGTAATATCAAAGAATGAGAGCTGCTGACACAACTTCAGACTTCAGCAAAAGCTGAATTACCTCTTTTAAGCCATCATGGTGCACACCATAAAACCAATCAATCCAAAACACGTTTCTAAGGCAAAAGGAGATTACACAGTGTCCTTAACATTAATTCCTAACAGTACAGATTTCAGGGAAAGCAAACAACGCAGTCTATGATTTCAAGATATTTTTTCTTCCTACCTCAACCTTAACGAAGTTTCTGTTTCATACTTAAGAGTTAATCACTTAATCATCCCCTTCTCCTAACTACTTTTAAACAGAGAGTAAACACAGGAGACTCCTGCTCACCTTGAGCAGCATATCTGCAAGAGCCATCCTCCACTAGCACGTTGTAGAAAGGCTGGTGGGGGCCATTTGGAAGGCTGTGGACATTCATATTCCGGATCCATTCATGCCCCATCATGCAGGCAGGATCCCAGCCATAAATCACGCAGTTATAGCCGTATCTAATTAAAAAAAAAAAACTTCACCAAAGACCGAAAACTCCAGAGGTAGCTCCTTCTCAAAACTAATAAAGAACAAACAGGGCAGCAGCCTCCTTTGAGTTGGCACAAGGGGAGAGGACAAGGGGTGGGGGGGAAATTAGTTCAGAAAGATTGTGTACGTGTGTGTGTATTTTGAGGTGGAGGGAAACGACTAGAAATGACTGGATAAACAGACAGGAACAAACAGCCGAAGACAAAGGAAAACCAAATGCGAGCAAGAAATGAAAATGGGAAAGAGACTGGAAGTCAGCAATCAGGAGAATAGGAAACAAGAAATAGAGTCAACCATTGTACTGTGTTGTGCAACTAATGCCCATCACACAACCCCAATCCTGAGCTCCCAGATACAAAATCATTGTTATTTCCAAATTATTTATGCAATTAATCACCAAATATTATAACTGTCATTGCTGGTGCCCTTAAAATGTGCTCCAGATGCCTTGTTGAGCTGGAGAAGCAGCACAGGGCTGGCATGTCACTCTGGTAGAGAGTACAGATAGGAACACAAAGCCTCTGTGCAGTGCTGGAAAAGGGGGTAATTATAGCACTGGGGAAGATTCTTAAGCTGTCTTAGGCATCTTACAGTCTTTTGAAGTCAGTTCTATTCCACGGTCCCTCATTAACTGATTACTGATCTTCCTTTGAGAGCTCTGGGAAGTGGAAATTTTAGCTGTGTAATATATGGTGACTCAGACAAGTCACCTCACAGACTTCTCTCTGCAAGCAAACAGCAGTGAATACACTCGAAGAACGGACAGAGCTACTCCCATTTTTCTGTGAGGTACATGGCAGAGATGCATATCCCTATCATTTTCCATTCAAGATACCTCCCTGGCAGATAAAATCACATCTCATTACTGTAAGAACAAACATTTCCATGCTTGTTGTTATAGTACAGCCTGCTAATACGGGGAAGGCTTTGAAGAGCTCACCTCTTGTGTTTCATAATGAGCCCGATGGAAAAGCAGACCTCTTTGTGCTTCTCATCTGAGCGGTGCTTCACCTCAGGTCCCACCTCCTCCTTCCGGCGCTCAATGTGCTCTAGAGTATGCTGGACCAAGTACCCCACGGCCCCGTGCTGGGATGGGTCCAAGGCCTGAATATGCTGCAAGATGTCCAGAACCTTCAGCAAACAAAAAGAAAAGGTTCAGAACAAGTCTATACAGCAGTCCATAACTTACAAATACATACAGCATCTCTTGAGTGAGCTGGGTCTAAGTGCCAGCCCACCACATGAGTTTTCCACACAGAAGCAAGAACCTCTGCTCTAGCTACAGGCTCCCAAGGAGTTCCCACTTGCTTAGCCTGCAGAAATTGCAAACAGTCCTCTCCTTTTGCACTTGTAAAGCGCTCTGCTTCCCAGGAAGGGCACTGCTGAGCACAGTCACTCCTTAAAACTAAGTCATACAAGCTAATCACATTGCATTTTGCAACCACAGGGCAATGATGACTTTCAAAGTTTCTAAATGTTAAGAAAATGCTGTTGCTACTCTCCCAAACTGCTGCTGTGAAGTGATTCCAGACGACTTCTGCTGAACTTGAAAGCAAACAGTAAAAGAGTTCCCCAGCATGTCTGTGGGAGCTTGGCAGAGGAATCATAGAATAGGTTGGGTTGGTAGGACCTTAAATATCGTCTAGTTCCAATCCCTCTGCCAGTGGGTCACATCCCACTGCTGCCCAAGGCCCATCCAACCTGACCTTGAACATCTCCATCCACAAATTCCCTGGGCAACCCCTGGGCAACCTGTTCCAGTGCCTCACCACTCTCAGTAAAGAAATTCTTCCTTATGTCTAGTCTAAATCTGCCCCTCTCCGGTTTATACCCATTGCCCCTAGCATCCCACTGCTGCCCAAGGCCCATCCAACCTGACCTTGAACATCTCCAGGGATGGGGCATCCACAAATTCCCTGGGCAACCTGTTCCAGTGCCTCACCACTCTCAGTAAAGAAATTCTTCCTTATGTCTAGTCTAAATCTGCCCCTCTCCGGTTTATACCCATTGCCCCTAGTCCTATCACTACAGACCTTTGTAAACAAAAAATAGGGCAGCCCAGAAGGAAATGCAAATAATCTCTCTGATGCTGTATCCTTAGGTAGTGAACAGGAGACAGAGAACCTGCTTGTCTCAGGATGATTACAGAACATTAACTCTGAAGTGCTCTCAAAGCAGCAAACCCTGTACACCCAGAACACCAGCCCACCAGCACTGGCACTGTAACTATCCCATCAGGGGGGAATGAGTGAGTGGCTGTGGTGCTTAGTGGTTGGTTGGGATTAAACCACAAGAAAGTGATATCAATATTCCTGTCCTTGTGGCTCTTTTTAAAGTTGCTTTTTCACAAGAGCTGCTGATCGGATAGTGAAGGTTTTGGAGAACAACTTTGATCATGTTTATAAAAAAGAATTTCCTACAAGTTTTCTAGTATGGTAATTTCTCCTTTACAGTGAGCCCAGCAGGAGTTTTACCACCATCACCATAATCTAGGCATAAATTACACAGAATGCTCTTACAACTTACAGCTACAAGTCCACACTATTGACTGCAAGACAAACTGCCAGACTTGGGCATTAAATCACAAATTATGGCTCAGACTTGAGGCTGTTCACAAATCTCCTGTAGGGCAAGCAAGCAAGAATCATCCTCCTTTCCCTGATTCCCATAGCAGAAATTGATTCTCTGAAACATGATAACTCGTTCAATTGTGTTTATTGCAGAAACAACTTGTGGCAGACTGTAACGCAAGCTGAAGTAGTCCCCAAATCAATAGACTCGTGTTAACAGCACTTAGCCATCAGAAAACACAGGACCGAGGGGCGAGGTACCTTTTCTGGCCAGATTCCCAGGTGGAAGTATAACCTAGCCTGGAGCATTAGATGCTGCACATTGTCCGGATACATGGCCAGGTACAGATCCAACGAGTTTCTCAAGAGTTGGTAAGACTGATCAGTGCTTTCTCTGCCAGCGAAAAAGAAACTCAATTGTAAGGCTAGTTCTTCCAATCCCTATACCCAGTACTCCAACGTGCAGGGTATATGATACTACAGGTACAAGCACTCAGTGAGTCCGGGACTGTCTGTCACTCATCATATCCAACAGCCTGCTCAAAAGGAAAAATGGTACATGATGGAAAACTGGACTGTACCCTCCCACTTCACTGGTATTTTATTTGGTCAAATAATCCTACACAGAGAATTCATTCTCTATCTTTTGTTCTCCTAGCTTAGTTACACCTAAAGCAATCCTTTCACTCTGTGACTTCTATCTACGGTTTGGGGAAGTGAGTATCAGGGGCAAGTGAAAATAAAACCAACTGTACCTTTACAACTGCTCTTTTGAGCATGTGGGTTATGCTTACCAGATGATGATGACGGCCTCTGCTCTAAAGGTGGACAGTCCCTATCAGCTTTTCACAAAGAAACAAACATGATCTGTCCATTTTCTTGAGGGAGACTAGTTGTACTAAATATTCTTGTTTTCACACAATACTGCTGCAGGTGATAACGCAACATGACCAACAATTTTCAAGATCCCTGGGGTGACTGCCACCTTTTCAAAGCACCCTCTCAAATAGCGTGAAGCAGCAGTACTGACATGCAGGCAGAATACTCCAGGTTCTGTTGCACACAGGCCTTTCAGGCCAGATGATCAATCCTCAACTCACCGCTTGCCAAGGTTTAGGAGATTTCCCACCATACGCTGCAAAACCTCTTTGGAAGTCACCACTCCATAGAACTCCTCTGTCACATGGTGGCCAATAAGGTACTCGCACTCCTTCACCGTCAGCTGCTTCCCCTTCCCAAAGGCGTCAATGTAGGTGTAGTCAAAAATATCCGTGCTTCTAATGAAACAACAAGGAAACTTGTGATGACAGCTCTCATGGTAAAGCAGGATTCTTATTTCTGTCCTTCCCTCTGCACTTTCAAGCTTGCTTGTAAAACAAGTGTCATTCATCCCTCAGCTACCTTTCTAAAAAGAGATTCCCTGGTACCTTCTCTCTCCTAGCTGCTTCTTCAGATAAACATTTATGGGAAAAGACAGAGAAACTAAGGGGATTTTTCTCTCAATCATGCTAGTTGTTTCCTTCAGATATTTTCAGGTTTGCTCTGTCTGTTTGTTTTATTATGATGCTGCACTGGGAAATGTAACAGAACCCACACACATGGCATCCTAGTGCTAAAAGGGGTAGATAAAGATAAACCCATCACTCTAAATTGCACTGCTGACATCATTCACAGAATACAGGTTTCTGTAAATTGATGGTGATCTGGGCAAAGACGCATTCTGCACTGACTCAGAGAATTAAATGAGCACACAGAACAACAGCAGTGGTCTCTAGCAACTTTGTCAGGAAAGGTTAAGTGAAATCAGTGCTTTTTTTATTCTTTTAATTTTTTCTTAATTTTATTAAGGAAGAGAGATATTACCTCAAAGTTACTATTATTTCATATTCAGGAAAATTGTTAATTCAGCTGCAGCAAATCTGCTGAGTTCTGGGAGAACTATTTTAGAGGTCAGACCTTTTCCTCCGTATACATTATAATTATGGATGGAAAACAATTAAACATCCTGGTATAAGTCTAGAGCTGTAAATGCTTTCTGGCTTTTATTACTGTAGTCACAACTTGAAAATTCAGGCCACTCACCCTTTCTTTCCTTGACACCATCGCAGCAGAAAATGGCTGGGGAAGTTGACTGGTTCAAGTCTGACTCCCAGCTGCCTGGCAATTGTTAAATAAAGCACAGACAAACTGATGGGAATTCCTGTCCTGCGGATCAAAACCTGGGGGATAAAAATGTGACAAAAACATGTCTGATACTGAGAAAAACACAAACTTCTTAAGTTTTACTTCACAAATAAAAATACACCAGCTTGACAGAATATATACTAACAGATGACATCATATTGACTTTACAGCAAATTGTTCAGAGATAATTACTTGTCTTACTACATTCGGACAAAAAACCACCATAAATAGAGTGTCTCAAGCCTTGCAGCCTCCTAGCTTTTGCCTTACATACACGTACCTGGTGAATGTATGAATTGAGGGAGTTATAGTAATCCAGCTCATTTCCTTTGTACTTTAACTGCTCATACAGGACACAATTCATAGCATCAAGTACCTGCCGCTGAAGCTCCACTTCTGGAATCTGGATCTCTCCTAAAAGGACATGCAAAGAAATAAAGACTGAAAAAACAAGGGTACTTAACCTTTATGCAATGAACCTAATACCAAAATTTTTGATATGGATGGAGAACAGAAGAGACTCATCCCAATTCAGAATCAAGAGAGCTGCTGGAGCTGATCACAGCACCGCAGAGCCCTAGCACTGCACTCACAACACAGCCTGGCTTAGGGGACCAACAAAGCTCCTTGGCTGTGCACCAGTGCTGCCCCACTTCGTTCTGCAGCTGGAGGACTGGATCCTAAACACCCTGTACCAGCACAGCACTGCAGCTGGACACATCAACACTGCTCACGCGTGGGAAGTGCACTTTCACTGCTTGGGAACTCCAGCGTGGTCAATCCAGACATACTGATTACTCATTCTCTCTTTGAAAGACAGCAAATGTTAGATAATGGTTATAAAACTCAAAGAACAAGACGCTGCCTGACCTTTGGAGATGTTAAAGCATGTACCTCTTCTATTGCTGTCAACTTTGAGACTTGCGAAGGAAAAGAGGTTGATCACTTATTCTACAGCCCTGCTACACACATCAAGAGTACTGAAGACTTTAGGGACAAATGGGAAAAAAAATTCCCCTCCCAATCCTTTTAGGTTAGACAGCATCAGATGAACTGGGCTGAGTCTCTGTAACTGAACAAATGGCTTTTTCCTCCATGATAGTTTAAGCAAATGTCAGAATCTGCCTGCCAGGGGATAAAGAACAACAGCTCTTTAAGCTGCAGTAATTCCACAGCCATTTCACCCTGNTCACCACTCCATAGAACTCCTCTGTCACATGGTGGCCAATAAGGTACTCGCACTCCTTCACCGTCAGCTGCTTCCCCTTCCCAAAGGCGTCAATGTAGGTGTAGTCAAAAATATCCGTGCTTCTAATGAAACAACAAGGAAACTTGTGATGACAGCTCTCATGGTAAAGCAGGATTCTTATTTCTGTCCTTCCCTCTGCACTTTCAAGCTTGCTTGTAAAACAAGTGTCATTCATCCCTCAGCTACCTTTCTAAAAAGAGATTCCCTGGTACCTTCTCTCTCCTAGCTGCTTCTTCAGATAAACATTTATGGGAAAAGACAGAGAAACTAAGGGGATTTTTCTCTCAATCATGCTAGTTGTTTCCTTCAGATATTTTCAGGTTTGCTCTGTCTGTTTGTTTTATTATGATGCTGCACTGGGAAATGTAACAGAACCCACACACATGGCATCCTAGTGCTAAAAGGGGTAGATAAAGATAAACCCATCACTCTAAATTGCACTGCTGACATCATTCACAGAATACAGGTTTCTGTAAATTGATGGTGATCTGGGCAAAGACGCATTCTGCACTGACTCAGAGAATTAAATGAGCACACAGAACAACAGCAGTGGTCTCTAGCAACTTTGTCAGGAAAGGTTAAGTGAAATCAGTGCTTTTTTTATTCTTTTAATTTTTTCTTAATTTTATTAAGGAAGAGAGATATTACCTCAAAGTTACTATTATTTCATATTCAGGAAAACTGTTAATTCAGCTGCAGCAAATCTGCTGAGTTCTGGGAAAACTATTTTAGAGGTCAGACCTTTTCCTCCGTATACATTATAATTATGGATGGAAAACAATTAAACATCCTGGTATAAGTCTAGAGCTGTAAATGCTTTCTGGCTTTTATTACTGTAGTCACAACTTGAAAATTCAGGCCACTCACCCTTTCTTTCCTTGACACCATCGCAGCAGAAAATGGCTGGGGAAGTTGACTGGTTCAAGTCTGACTCCCAGCTGCCTGGCAATTGTTAAATAAAGCACAGACAAACTGATGGGAATTCCTGTCCTGCGAATCAAAACCTAGGGGATAAAAATGTGACAAAAACATGTCTGATATTGAGAAAAACACAAACTTCTTAAGTTTTACTTCACAAATAAAAATACACCAGCTTGACAGAATATATACTAACACATGACATCATATTGACTTTACAGCAAATTGTTCAGAGAGAATTACTTGTCTGACTACATTCGGACAAAAAACCACCATAAACAGAGTGTCTCAAGCCTTGCAGCCTCCTAGCTTTTGCCTTACATACACGTACCTGGTGAATGTATGAATTGAGGGAGTTATAGTAATCCAGCTCATTTCCTTTGTACTTTAACTGCTCATACAGGACACAATTCATAGCATCAAGTACCTGCCGCTGAAGCTCCACTTCTGGAATCTGGACCTCTCCTAAAAGGACATGCAAAGAAATAAAGACTGAGAAAACAAAGGTACTTAACCTTTATGCAATGAACCTAATACCAAAATTATTCATACGGACTGAGAACAGAAGAGACTCATCCCAATTCAGAGTCAAGAGAGCTGCTGGAGCTGATCACAGCAGGGCAGAACCCTAGCACTGCACTCACAACACGGCCTGGCTTAGGGGACCAACAAAGCTCCTTGGCTGTGCACCAGTGCTGCCCCACTTCGTTCTGCAGCTGGAGGACTGGATCCTAAACACCCTGTACCAGCACAGCACTGCAGCTGGACACATCAACATTGCTTAGGTATGGGAAGTGCACTTTTCACTGCTTGGGAGTTCCAGCGTGGTCAATCCAGACATACTGATTACTCATTCTCTCTTTGAAAGACAGCAAATGTTAGATAATGGTTATAAAACTCAAAGAACAAGACGCTGCCTGACCTTTGGAGATGTTAAAGCATGTACCTCTTCTATTGCTGTCAACTTTGAGACTTGCGAAGGAAAAGAGGTTGATCACTTATTCTACAGCCCTGCTACACACATCAAGAGTACTGAAGATTTCAGGGACAAATGGGAAAAAAAATTCCCCTCCCAATCCTTTTAGCTTCAGATGAACTGGGCTGAGTCCCTGTAACTGAACAAATGGCTTTTTCCTCCATGATAGTTTAAGCAAATGTCAGAATCTGCCTGCCAGGGGATAAAGAACAACAGCTCTTTAAGCTGCAGTAATTCCACAGCCGTTTCACCCTGTCTGCCTGTATCGACTTGCAGAGTTTCTCTGCAGTAAAGCATATGTTTCAGTACAGTACCTGCCTTGGAAGCCAAGCTGGGATGCCTTGGATTTTTCGATCGCAGGACTTCACGCACTTTATCTGTGATGTCATCCACCTGTGCCTGGACGCTTTTTAAGCAGATGTCCGACAGTGGGTTACAGTATTGGTCAATTAAAACAGCACCTGGAAAAAACAAACTATATAAGAAACAGGACTTAAGTTTTACTCTGCGCTCAGTTTTATCTACTCAAAATTCCAGGCATGCAGCAAGCAGAACACAAGAGCTTTCCTTCTAAAATCTGCATTAATATACCGGATTTATCACATAAAATGCAAAGAAGCAGCTGACACAATAAATGCCAATTAAGAATCAGTATTCCTCTCTGCACCATTCTGAAGGGGAAAGCAATAGATTCGTATATTGAGCAGGTATCCTGCATCTTCTGGCACCCTCCCAACTTACAATGTTTTTTATTCAGAGCCTGAAACAATCACGAATTCACTCTGGCTTCTGTTCTGATGTCCTCCTGTCATACCCTCCATAGCCATCATTTTGCCAATCGTTCCCTGTTCTGCTACATTCACCCTTCCCCTCCATGCCTGTTCTCCATCTTCACATCAAAACCCCACTATGACAGATTTCCATTTTCCTTCTGCCCATGCCTCTTCCATCAAACATTCGCAGGAAAAACTATAGAACTTTCTCCTAATTGTCTCCTTGTCACCTTGTCAGCACGGCTCTTTCCAAAGCCTCTGAAGTGTTCAATCTTTGGAATCAACTGTGGTCACTTGCAAGAATTTTGCATGGATCATACCTCTTCCAGCTTCCTACATTTCTTTGTTAGCAGTTTCATGACAGGCCTGTGTTCTAGGATCTCATCAGGACCCAAGCCATGTCTTCTTCCCCCCCGTGCCTTAGTGCTCTCCATGCTGGCCAGGTGAAGTTCTGTGGAAGACTCACTGTTGTCTAACAGCACCTCCATAGTGGAGAAACACATATATTTTTGGACTGCATGATTAAGTCACCTTATTAACTGTCTTGGTTTTTTCCAGAAGAAGCTATTTTTGGCTTTCTCTTTTTGCTCTAACACAGCCCCTTCTTCAAAGTCTACTGCCACTAACAAGAAGCAGCTTTGGTGCCAGAGACTCTTTCCTATGGCATTTTTGAGGTATATATCAAGAATGAGGGACTCTTCTACATACACTAGCAATTTCTGTCCCATTCAGAAGACCACCTTCTCCACAAAAAGCCTGAAGCAGAGAATAATCCACCAGACTCAGGTCATGAGTTGCAGAAAAGCCTTCTGTTTCTTCACAGCAGGTGCATGCACCTTCCCACCGTGTGACTGGACTCCCACCCACTACCCAACTCTATACTGGACAACTTCAACAGCCCAGCAGCCAGACAGCTCTCGAGAGAAGGCCACAGTGCACAAGCTGTGAGCTGCAACAACAACAATTACCCCTGCCTGTTGCTCGTTCCTTGTCCTTCTCTGAAAGGCTCTTCTGAAAAGAGACAGTAGGTAGCTGACTCAAAATCAGATCACTTGGTCTGGCCATATTCAGCCACAGGCAACAATTAAAATGTTTTTGTGATGTCAGCTAATTAGGATGGCAAGCTACCGCCGATTTTTTCAATGCACTGTTCAGGATTCAAATGCAGGTGTTTTAACAGTGTCTCCACTGGTTTTCAACTCCCCTGCCCATGGGCAACTCTTCAAGCAGACAGCACTGCCAGAAACTAATGTAATCCTGACTGCGGCAAGATGTTGAGGATTTCAGGTACATCAAAATCCAAACTTAACTCCGAGTCCTTGTCCAAGGACTAGCTGAAGTATAATCAAGGGACCCTCCCTGCAAGAAAACCAACAATGATGGAAAGCTGTCATTAGGTGCACTGTGTGGTATTTCTGCAAAAGACTTACCCTCCAAAAAAGACTGCTGATCAGTTGGGCGTTGCAGATACTCCTTCAGATTTTTTAATATATTCTGTTGCCGTAGGAAGTATAGAATTTTCTTTGCATAGTATTTCCAGGTTAGACCTTTCCTGCATATTTAAATACAGAAAGTAGTACTGCCCTAAACAAGTATTTTAATTTGATTTAATTTTTCCAGTGAATACAGGTCTACAACTGAGATTGTTGCTTTTCTAAAGCGGACTGACAACATCACAATCACTGAAGAATCAACAAAAAAGATAAACTTTAAAAGGAAGCTCATCAACAAAAAAAACACAATACAAAACACTTGCAAAACATTGTTCTTATCTCCAATTTTTATGTTATCTCCAATATACAATTTTGAGAAGATGTGGTACCATGGAAAACAGCAGATTCTAATTAAAGCAGCTCAGGAATACCAGATTAAAATCCCATGGTTTATATGTAAAATAGTACTCCCCCATCTGACTGAATTCCTCCAGAATAAAACTTAAAATACTCTCTAACCATTGAAAAAAAATTAATCAATGTAGGTCCAACAGAATTCAGAAGGGGGGAAAAAAGTCCCCCAGAGAAAAACCACCTGTGTTGCTCTGAAAAGGCAGGAAGAGGTCAACATTTGGTCTGCAGATCACACAATCCAAAACCTTAACAGCTTTTATAGTAAAGCCCCTTCACTTTCTAAATGCACAAGTGAAGGCAGAGGGCTCATGAAGCAGCAGGAGAGCGCTGGTTACAGTCCAGGTAGGGTCTGAAAAGGTTGCCTTAAATACCACAGACCAATTCAGAGCACTCAGATCATACACATCTAAGCAAGCCCTGGCTCAGTGTCACTGAGCACTTTTACACTAAATGGTCAGGAATAGCACAAAGACCTGGCTCCCAAAAACCCAAAGGGAGAATTCCACTGATTCCCAGGCTCTGCCCTTGCCATATGTTTAGAACAAGTCCTGTTTCCTTCTTCAGAAAACAACCCTCTTTCCCTGCATACATTTCCTCTCCTCCAGACTGCAGGTCAAATCAGCCTTCTCCATCCTACTGGTCAGAACAATCAAACCTCATAATACTTTATCCTCTTCCAATAAATTGGGATACTCAATAGGGGCAACTGCTTTATTGGGATACCTTCCAGGGAAATGATTTAGCCTAATGCTCCTGAATTGCAATGACTACAGCTTAATCAGGGTGCAATTAGCATCAATTCTGCTTTATGGGGAGACATTTGGCCAGTATAAAGGCTCAAAAGCTCAAATGAGAGATGTTTAGTTCCAGTTCAAACAGAGAAGGTAATAAAATGGATGTGAAAAACCAAAAATTAGATGATTGCTGTTAGAGTTATGTTTTTTCCAGCTCTACTAACAGTCCCTTTAATCAAGGCTATTAGACTCTATTAAGACCAATCTATCGCTGCTTCGTATCACAGCAAAATCAGCATGGTTTATATCCTACCAGCTGAAAAACCCTCAAATAGAGCAGTGACTTATTCATCTCACTCAGTCTTAAGCATGGTGGTGAGAACACCTAGGCAGATGCAAGCCAGAAGTTTTATTTACCTGCTTGGCATTTCACATCTCTGAATAATTTACAAAACTGCTAATTTTCCAGTGGACAAATTAAAACCAGTTGTTTATTTGGGGAAAGACTGTGCCAACTTGCTACAGCTAAGAAAAGCAACAAGAATAGGGGAGAAAAAAAACATGTAGTTTCATGATACAGGGATTAATGGTGGGATTCCTCACTGAGTATTCCTGCTTCCCTCCAGTGCTGTAGCCTCATTCTGCAAATCAGTTGAGCTAACTGATCAGCTTAAATAAAAAAGAAAGGTAAGGATGGGAACTCCTTAACTCAAAACTATTGCAGACAAGAGGGTCATGAACTGGCAAGGAAACAAGCAACAAACAGCAACACGAAGCTAGAGGACCACTTTCTTGTAGAACAGTTTACATGTTTTTTTCCTGGGACTATTAAATTTGTTCTGAAATCAAACACACACCAGTATTTCCCAGCCTTGGAAAGTCTGGGGATTTTGTCTGATCAGTGACAAAAGGACAGAAGCTGAGGTCAGGCATTCATCACCAGACTGTTCTCCTTCAAATGGTCTAAGAGGGAAAGCCCCTTTCAGTTCTAACCCCTCTCTTTCGTACCTTCCTTCCATGTTAAGGATACACATCAGCTCATCCTCAAAAAAATGACTTGGGCACCCGAGAGTCTCAATGTCACTGAATCCATCACAAGGGACCTGTCAAACCAGACAATAAATTATGCAGAGTGCAACAGATTCTTCCCAAAAGAACAGTTTCATTAAAAGTCTCAAAACCAACTTTGTTCTGTTTTTTTGAATCCCATAGTAGTTGATCCTCATTATTAGGCCTTTGGGTACTGCTGAAGAGCCTCTCAGGAATCTTTGCATATGTGATTAAAACAGCAGGAACACAGGAGGCTCTGCCCCTGGTTAATGCCCTGACGCACATTTGGCCATGGAGAAATGTGTATCTGCTGCATCTACAGTGGAACTGTTCAAAAAGGACAGCTGAGATACATATCTCCTACTGGCGTCACGGTCTTTTTCTCCAGGGGTGAAAATTGAGCTGCCAAACCTTTCTGAAAACCAGCTAACAGGATTTCAACAGAGGATCTCCTCTGTCTTCAAGGAATTCCTTATTGGACCACAACATATTGGCAGGGGAGCCACAGAGGAGTGGCCATTTAGTGGCTCTTGTGTGAACTTTTTAAGTCAGCTGAGGTCACAGGCAGCATTTACACCTATTCCACAGAATTTCAGGTTGACCCAAAATGTACAGCTAACCAAAATCCATGGCCATCAACTATGCAAACAGACACTGAAACCACTGTTGTCCCACACGCAAGGAAATTTTTGCTGAGAAATTGCATTTCCACCTTTCTCACACAGAAGGCAAAATCATCTTGGTGTCATGGTTGGGTAAGGAATAAATACTTTCTGGCTCAGTGAACCTATTGTGCCTCATCCTGATTGCAAATGACTTCTGACAACTCACAGAATGTATCCTTGGGCAAGGTCTGCAGTGAGAGATATTCACAGGCTGTGGTATATGTCAACAAACTATTGGTCCTTCCGAAGGTCCCAGAGTCAGGTTGGAACATGCAGCAATGAACAAATAGCTGTGAAAGCCATAATGGAAAAAGCTGGATGTGATACACAGAGTGCCCTTTAGACTCTACGCACCTCTCGGGGCTGAACTCTTTCTCTCTTTAGACTCTATGCACCTCTGGGGGCTGAACTCTCTCTCTCTCTTTAGACTCTATGCACCTCTAGAGGCTGAAAACTCTCTCCTTTTGACCCTCATACACAGTGAGAAAATAGCGAATTTATGACTGCATAGTTGAAAAAAGACGTGAAGAGAGAGGAAAGACAAACTAATAAAAAGTACTAAACAGGAGCTAGGCTGCTGCACGTACATAGAGAAGATTACTTACATGTTCTGAGAAGAACCTTTTGGAGAACGAAGCTACAATTCTCTGGGCTTCTAGACCAGCATTGTGCCGTGCTTTGTATTCTTCAAGCCAGCTAACACCGTCTGTGTGGCTGTAGTATTTCAGCAGTGACGGCCATCTGCACAAGACAGAAGTGAACAGTTTTGTTAGTATTTCAACGTCACCAGAACCTCTAGAACCATAAAATGGGGTTTGTAACCATGTGACTTGAGGAGCTGAGACACAGCCAACACACAGGACAAATTTAAACGGAACAGATAAATTGATCCAATAGTTGACTCAAGCCCCAAAGCGTAACTGATTTCATCTGCATGTTAACAGTTATTTAAAAGTAAGTTCTTCTGAAGTTGCCAAATGTAAACTTTCAAAAGATTTCTATCCAGGTACTTCAATATCTAAACATCCTGAACACTTCTGAGATTGCCTCTTGTAAGATAAAGACAGGTATCACATTAGTAGAAGAGATGCAGAGTTTTATGATAAAAACAAAGTTTGCCATTTTGAAGATGTATCACATATAAGTTAACTTAAGAATCATAGAATCATAGAATAACCAGGTTGGAAGAGACCTACCAGATCATTGAGTCCAACCATTCCTATCAAACACTCAACCGTGTCCCTCAGCACCTCGTCCACCTGTGCCTTAAACTCCTTCACGGAAAGTGACTCAACCACCGACCTGGCTAGCCCGTGCCAGTGCCCAATGACCCTTTCTGTGTTCTTCCTGCTACCTCGTGGGTCTAATTAAGAGGATGCACATAACAGAGTTCCCTCTATAGCCCTTGCTGGTGGCAACACCTATTGGACGGAAACAGAATTCTGAAGGTGTTTAAAAGACAGGCAGATGAGCTGCTCAAGTCTGTGGTTTAACAGTGGGCAGGTATGGTTGGACTTGACGATCTCAAAGGTCATTTCCAACCAAGCGATTCTATGATATATATATACACATAATTTATATTTCTCTCTATAGATAATTGTACAGATATATGTATATCATTATATACGCATATGTATTTCACCTTTACAAATAAATGCCAAATGTTTAAATCACAACTTCTGTATGACAATTATTACCAACTGACCAAAGCACCCTTACAACTCTCCACACATGGAAGGTATTCTACTACCAGTTAATAATAAAACTACACTCTAACTACACTTACAAAATAAGGTTGGAAACTAACCAAAGAACATCACATTACAGAATCACCTCTCTCCTAATGGATCTCTCGCCATCTGTCTACTGCCAAGATCATAATAACAATTACAGTCATTTATTTTGGTATAAGAAAGAATAATTCCTTGGGTTGAAATGATATTGAAAATTTTCGGAGATAAAGTGCAATTACTCATGATGGAGTCCAGCCAGGACAACAAGGTCAATGTACAAACTCCTGCCAAAAGTTCTATTATCAAAGACAGAGGAGGATCACTGTGTGTGCTAATTACCGACCACATCCAATTGCAGCTGTTGGACCTCGACTCTTCAGTTTTGCCTCAGAAATTAGAGCCACTGAATTGCTGAAAGTATCTGGCCAGCCATCCCAAGCCATAGCTCGGCAAATTGGGGAAGCTTCAATTGTTCAGAAGCCTTTTTCATCCATGAAATGAGAATAATCCTCTCCTTTGAGCGATAGTAAATTGTAGAAGCCAGCTGGCAATTAGAGAAAGCAATAATGCCACTTTGCCTGTGCCAAAGCCTAGACAAAACCAGGTAGCAAAGGAGTGTGTCCTATTGTAGAGAGCCTGGCAGCCCCACTGAAGCAGCGGTGTGCCCAGAACTGCTGAAACCACTTCAGCACAAGCAGTATCAACAATAGCTCCTACTCTAAGGTATTAACAATTCTACAGTTTCCAAGACTGCGAGGTCCACATCAGGTACTAACTGCCTTTGGGGAAAACTAAACCCACAAGCAGCAAAAGTTGATCCAAAGGATTTGGGCTGCTGTGAAAACAGCTCTCCCAGAAGTCCTATAAATACTTCTCTCTGCTGAAAGGCACGAGTCCTGCAGCAGGATGAGTCCTGGCAGGTGTTTTGGAAGGTCTGAGCTAACACTGCCTACCTCAGTGGGACAAGGGAGACCAGATGCATACGTGTGGGGTGTGCCTGCCCCGCTGCCAGACTCCAGGCAGCACTGGGAGGCACAGGGTGCGCTCCTGAAGACTGGCAGCTGCCCAGAGCACACACGAGCAGCAAAAGTTGATCCAACATATTTGGGTTGCTGTGAAAACAGCTTTCCCAAAAGCTCTACAAAAATGTCTCTGCCCGGAGAGGCTCAAGTCCCCAGCAGGACGAGCTGTGGCAGGTGTTTTGGAAGGTCTAACACTGCCTACCTTAGTGTGACGAGGGAGGCCAGATGGATACATGTGGGGTGCCTGCCCCACTGCCAGGCTCCAGGCAGCACTGGATGCCCGAGGCGGCCTCCCGAGGGCGGGCACGCTTTGACTTCCCGAGTGTCAGGCTCCCCCAGTTCCCATCCCGTGGGATTCGGAGGAGAAGCCGCCCGTTAGACAGGGCCCGTGTCCCCCCCCCGTGCCCACCTGAGGCGGAACCGCTCCCGCCACACCTTGCCGCGGGGCTGGCACGCCTCCCGCAGCCGGCGGCAGGTGCAGGACACCCTCCCGATGTCGGCGGCTCCCAGCACGTCGCAGCAGAGGATGAGCTCCAGCAGCTCGCTCGGCAGGTCGGTCAGGCCCATCCCCTCGCCCTCGGTCGCCGGGGCCGCGCTCTCCTCCGCCGCCATCTTGGCTGTTTACCTGCCCTCCCTCCTCCCCCGCGAAAGGCGTTGGTAGCGTCCAGCGCTTCCGGCGCAGAGTGAGCGTGAGGGAACGGCCCAGGGAGCGTCTGCTAAGTGCAGACTGCGCACAAAGCGTAATGCCCCTCGGCGCCTTCTCAATGCAGGCGCTAGGGTGCATCTGCTTGCGCCCCCCCCACCCAGCGCTACAGGGTAGGGGGTTGGTAGCGCCCAACGCGGTCGGGATATAGTGAGTGTGGGGGAACGTAAAGCGAAGAGCGCCCACCGGCAGCAGGTTGTGGCCAGCGGGAGCGGGGAGGGGGCCACACANGTGGAGCTTGAGGCCATTCCCTCTTGTCCTGTCCCCTGTACCTTGGGAGAAGAGCCCAGCTCCCTCCTCTCCACAACCTCCTTTCAGGTAGTTGGAGAGAGCAATGAGGTCTCCCCTTTGCACCTCAAACGTTTCGTTCTCTTTGGGTTCCCTCAGTACAAGAAGGACACTGAGGGGCTGGAGTGTGTCCAGAGAAGGGGAACGGAGCTGGGGAAGGGTCTGGAGCCCAAGAGTTCTGGGAGTTAGCCTGGAGGAGGCTGAGGGGAGACCTCATCGCTCTCTGCAGCTCCTGGAAAGAGGTTGTGGTGAGGTGGGTGATGGGCTCTTCTCCTAAGTAGCAGGTGATGGGGCAAGAGGAAAGAGCCTCAAGCTGCCCCAGGCCAGGTTTAGAGTGGATATTGGGAAAATTCCTCCACTGACAAATCGGTTAAGTCCTGGCAGAGGCTGCCCTGGGGGTAGGTGTCTCCATCCCTGGATGGGATCTTAAAAGGTGCAGACGTGGCTCTTGGGGTCACGGTTTAGCAGGTTGGGCTGGGCTGAGCTGCAAGGGCTTTTCCAGCCTCAATGATTCTGTGGTTGGTGCCCCCAGTCCCTCCAAACCCCGTCTGCAATGGCTGGGTGACCTGAGAGCCCAAGGCTTCTCCTTACAGCACTCTAGTAGCGAGCCAGAACAAGGGCAAGACACCAGGAGAGGCATTTCAGCATTAAAGAGGGAAAAAAAATGAGGTCTGCTAGATTTTAGTTCACTTTTTTATTTTGACTGTAATGCAAACAGGCATAAGTATTCCATAAAATCAGAAGATTGGAACTATACAGAAAGGTGCATGCTTTAGAACAATGTGGATACTTTGCAAACAGAGCCAGAGTCAGTCCGAGAGAGGGGGCTGGAGTACATTGTACGAATGGCAGAGATTTTAGCAGCATTGAGAGCTAAGAGGTAGGGGGAAACTGTGTTTCTGACCACTTATAGCACTGGTATGATCGAATACACCACCAGCTCATCCCTGTCCCCACCCCTTTGCTCCTCAGCAGAAACCTAGGGTCACACAAAAAACGACAAAATAAGCTTTACCCCCTTCCACATATATGTGTCTTATGGGATGCAAAGTAAAGACAATGTGCCAGTCTTAAATCATGGCATCGTTTTATAAACCAAATGAAGGCACAGTGACATGAGGAGGTGCTAAGGGGAGGGAGGAAGGAGCAGGAGGACCAGAGAGCAGCAAGAGGTTGGAGTCCCACCTAGCAGAGCAGACTTTACCCACATCTGAAGAGTTTTAAAAAGCCTCTGCAGTGGAAAGTTTGAGAATTGCCTGCTCCGAAGCTGCCACCCTTCACAGACTGGTCCCCTTTCTTATTTCGGCACAGCTGCTCTCCAGGAAAAAGGACACCAGGAAAGAAAAAAAACAACCAAACCAGCCTTTGAGGCTTACACTTTTCAAAGATGCCTAAGGGAATCAAGGGAATAAATCCCAGTTCCTATTGAAAAATTAATTGGCACTGAATATCAAATTCCCTGGGTGGCTGGCAGCACTCGTGTCTAACTACATGCAATCTAAAAAGCAATGAGTCCTGGCAGAAAGTCATCGTACTCTGTTCATCTGCTGCCTGGGGAGCTGCGTACGCTCTGGAAGAGCTGGGGATGTTGCTGCAGACCAGGGAACCTATTCTCAAGCTCTTTTCAGCACGCAGATCCCAGGGTTTGTTTTTTTTTTTTTGAAGGCATCACAAGGCAGCAGAGCACATTTAACCTTGGGAATTGCAGACTATTTTGTAGAATTCTAGCAAAGCAGCAAATTTGCATTTAATTTCCTTGGCTTCAAAGCCATCACTTCAATGCTGGGCACAGGGAGATTCTGAAACGCTGCCTTCCCTTTCCACACATCCTGCTAGGAACTGTAAAGAGTATCTTGTTAAGACATGATTCCATGCCACGATCACACGAAGAGCAGGTTCAGAAGTGAGTAGCACTAATGTCTTTCATTGGAATTGAACACATATTAAGGCAATTTTATTGCCCTTGGAAAACTTTAAAATCTCCATTAGCAGTTATTGTGGGGACAAAATATTCAATTTTGTCCAAAATAATTTGGTATATTTGTTGGGTTTTTTGCTTTCCCCACCCAAAGCCAACATGTGAAAGCAAAGCAGCAAAAAGAAGCCCCAAATCAGTTGCACTTTTAGATCAACCATTTCAATATTTAGCCTACATTTTAAAAGTATCAACAGTGCCCCCAGAAGAAAAATCCTTTGCAGTATTTATACCAGAATTCTGAACCAGCCCTACAGAGAACAGGGTGCAAATACCATGGTGCAGGATCCTCCCCACAGCCCAGCTCCCCACTCCTGCTTTCTCAGCACAGCTTCTCAAGCTTTGACCCATGGGTACAAGAGAAGTCCTGCTATGGTAATAAGGAGTAGCTGCAAAGCCTTGGCCTCTAAGGCTCATGTTAGATGAGGAACAAAGCTCACAGGCTTGATTTTATGTTTTTTGAAGTTCTTCCTCTCTCCTCCCTCCCTGAAAGCTGGCCAGGTGTGTACATGGGTGAATAAGGCAGGAGAGCAGCAGCTCTCACAGTGAGGCGCTTGCACTGCTGAACAAGCAGTGGCTGCTCAGCTATGAACTCACAATCTGTTTTTTTCCCTGTGATTTCGATGGCTCAAACTTCCAACACAGCCAAACATCTGTAGGGGTGGAGGCCAGAAGTTCCTAGTTCCCTTCATTCCTGGCACAGCATGAAGATATCTGCATTACAGTGCTTAACTATTTCATGAGGTGCTCTGCATAAATCAAGCCAATTTTGACCTCTGGTGAGGTCTGTTTTACTTCTGGAACCAGGTGCTTTAAAGCAGCAAGCTCATTTGATTATTCCAGCTCCCCTGATTTCCTATTAAACACACACGGCCATATGGAAGAAGCTAGAGCTCAGATCTCCACGTTGAGGGTAAGATTTCAAATGAATTACTAGAATCATGCATTACAGGCAAGTGCAGATTGACACACGCAAAAATACTGCCAGCACGAAATTGCTGCTGCTATGAAAGCCTGACCCTGCAAGCTGCTGAAATCCCCAGCACCACTGAAGCTAGTGGTGTGTGGAAGGCATTTTCTGTCTGGGAGGGCTCAGGTTCTAGACTAATTTTGTCCAAGTTCAGAGTTTTTCAAGAATGTTCAGCACTGGTCAAATGATTTTCTTCCAGTTGTAGCAGAAGAAATTGTTATAATGAAGGCAGAGTTATGGCAAAGTTGAATGGTCCTGAAAATGTGTCTCCATCTGTTCTGTAAAGGGACCGTGCTCCCCTCTGGAACTATCAAAGCAATTGCAAAGTTATCAGAGCAATTCTGAAGCTGGGAACTGGTCCCCAGTGAGAGCAGGAACAAAATTTAGTTTTGAGCATAAAATTCTCCTTCTGAAAAACACTGGGAACTCTCAGCAGCTTCCCCACAGGCATAAATCAGAGACTAGAATGGCTTCAGTGGTCGTAAGTCAGGAGGCAGCAGCTTTGGCTTGGGCTTGGTGCAAGTCCATGGGGCTCCAGCACAAACATGCCCTCTCCCCCAAGATACCTTGATACAAACATGCTCTCTAGCATGCGGTGGGTGCTCACAGCCCTGCGGGTCTTGCAGAAGGTGGTGTCCAGTTTGCACCCCCACTCTCACTCTGCACTGCTTCTGCACCCTTATAAAACCCATCCGAGGGAGAGCAGTTGCAAAGGATGGCTAAGCAGGGCTCTAAGTACGCTCTCAGTTACCCCAGGGGGAACTTGCCCACCAAGAATTTCACTAGTAAAATGAAGCCATCTGTTCCCCTCAGCTTCCATTCTCTGTGTCTCTGGAGAGCGCAGGAACAGGAGGGCAGTACCGGTACAATAGTTTCTTCCCAGCACAAGGCACTGTAAGTCCGTTGCTACCCCCAAGACCCTTGCTGAGCAGCTCCTTGCACCTTTTGACTGGGCTGAGAAGGAGAAAACAGGGATCTCCAGAGGGAACCAGTGAAGGAAGCATGGGTTACAGCCCAGGACAGGGCGAGAGGCATCACATACTAACAGTAAAGGAACTAACGTGTAAAGTCACAGACAGACTGGGCACAAGTTCATGGAGCAGACATGCACGGACTGGGCACAGGTTCTTTTCCCATCTCTTCCATATCATGTAATCATGTTTGCTCACGACACAATTCCAAGCCTGCCAGTGGTGTGAGCACGCTGCTCTGGATGTGAAGAGTCCTCTGCTTGCCCCGGGGATGAGTAGGCACAGGGCAGGTAGCATGGACAGCCCAAACTCCAACCCCATTTCTCTGGCCAGTATGAAAGCAAGTGACTCAGTTCCTCCTCAATGAGCTCAGCAGTACCCAGCAACAATCGTGGAGGTGTCATCTTTGCGAGTCTACTCCCAGTGGCAGAAGTCTCATTATTTTCCCGCTGTCTTTCATAAATTGAAGAACAACAAACTCCCAGGCAGTCCTTCTGGGGAAGTGAAACCTTTGAAGTCATCAACAAGACAGGCAATAGATATCCTTGCACTGAATGAACAAGTTATTTTTCCCTGCTAGTGGACACAGCAGGTTAGGAAAAGAGAGAACCGGTTCCCATGAGTTTTCAAGTTCATATCTAACTTCCTGCGCACACCTGAAAAACCTAAAAATTAAAATCTTTGAGAAAAAAACCTCACTTCATGGTGTCCTGAAAATCACATCTCCTGTTTTGAGAAAAGCCTCTCTATGTTTAAACCCCAGGGAGCAAAAAGGAGCTGAGCTGCTACCAAACATGCAGTGATGGCCATGCTCCAGGAGACATTGGATCAGGCTGGGTGTCCAGGTCCAGTATCCCCTTGCTGCAGGAGTTGTGTGGGGCTGTGCAGGAGCGTGGAAAGGCAGTAGGGACATGGAGGTGACAGACTGGTGAACCGAGTACCTAAGAGACACAACCTCTCCATGCATGATGCCCCCAAGCAGCTCATGGCATGGGTCTGAAGCAGACCCTACCTCACTCTGCCGTTTACGCATGCTGGAGATATTGTAGCTACACCCACACATCAGAAATGTCACATCGAGATGAGCAGAGTCTAGACAACTGGTGGAAGAGCTGCATTTGTAGAATGATAAAGCAGATCTCCAAGTTTATTTCCCACTTTGCTGTGGGAGAAAACTAAGCTGGAGGGGAGTGCAAAGCCCCTGCAGGTAAAGAGGATGGAGATGATGTTAAGACATCAGAGACTGACTCAAAAATATAACGAATCAAAGTTCCCAGTGGTGAGTTTGTGAGAAGCAAACAGTCCTATTCAGACAGAGGGAAGCAGAGAGGCAGCCAGGATCTCTGGAGTCATGTTAACTTCATGGACCTTCATGGCAGGGAGGGTGCTTCTTCTCCAGGGTCAGGCAGACAGACTGGCCATAAATCAACTTTTCCCTTCCATGGGTCTCTGAAGGGCTCACCTACCCAAAGCCTGTTAAACTTGAGATGTTGTTGGCTGTCTGCCCTGCTCAGACCCCTGTGGAGATCCCACCAAAGGCAAGGCACACACCCCGTTCCCTTCTCTGCTGCACTTCTCCATTGTTTTCATTGGCAGCTCAGGTGGATGGGGAAAACGGGAGGCAGCAACCTTTGGGGTGCAGGAAAAGCAAGCCAATTCATCTCCAACACAGACTGCAACAGCAATACAACTTCCAGGTGCGAGATGTGATACTGATACAGGCAGAAGGCAGAATAGGAGAAAATTAATTGCCAGCAACACAAGGTGAGCTGGAAAGAGGACAAAGACAAGGGCATTGCTTTGAGCACTACCTCCTCTTCAGGTTGCATCACTCTTTCTACTAAAGGGGGACCAGATCACAAAGCCTAGAGCCAGAATCAAACTTCCCAAAAGGAGGGGATGAGTTTAATTAGTTTCTGCAGGCGTTAGGACCAAGCTTGCTGTATGTTCTCAGCTTAAGAGCCGGGAAGCTGGCTCCCACAGACCTCTGCCCAGAATTACACATCCCAGCAGCAAAGGCACCCAGCTCCCCCTGTCCCACTGCCTGCCCTGGGATTAGGGCACAACCCACAGAAATGGACCATGGGCTGTGCTTTCTTTCTGTCCTGCCTTGCTTTTGCTTTCGCCTCCAGGTCCCACAGTCCCCAGGCAGTGACACAAACCTGGCTCCAAACCCTGCTCCAGCTGCTCTGCCAGCTTAGCAGCTCGGCTCTGGCCACACCGTGGCAGCATTCATTCGTATTGTGCACCACGGGAGAGGCTTCGCAAAACTGAGACCGGGAGCTCAGACCAAGTGCCTGGAGGTCTTTTGCTCCTGAATTTGGGGCTGGAGCTGCTGGGAGTCAAAACTGCAGAAGATGGTCACAGCCCATGGAGATGTGGCCAGCCAAGCCACAAGGAAGGGCAGGAGATGCTGGATTAGGGTAGGGATAACTGCACAGCCTGGAGATGAGGGAGCCAGCATGGCTTATGCCATGGACAGGGAGAGCAGCAAACCTCCTACAGCTCATTTTGCTCTGACTTTGTCTTAGCGCAGCTAATCTTAGCCCTCTGAAAGCAAAGCTCAGCATTATAGCTCCTGGACAAGCCCTCTACTGTCGCTGGTGCAGGTGCGTTGCTCCCTACAAGCATCAGTGCACAGTGCAGCAGAGCTGGGGCAGGAGAAAGGATCATCATCTACCAGCTCAAAATGTTCATCCCATATCCCTGCCTCCAGCAGGAGCTGCAGCCATGCCCTGCTGTCCTCATCCTGGCAAGGAGGGAGGATGAACCTTCTTCAGGGTGAGAAAGAGAGGACGAGCAGGAAGGACACACAAGGTCATGCATGCTTTACCTTGCATACAGCTTTTCTCTGTTAAAGGGACTGATACCTTTCTGTGATAGTGTTAACAGATTGCATTTAGGGCCAGATTTTTGCAGCAGGGCTGAGATGTGAGCATGGCAGAGTCCAGAATCACCCAGCATCTTTGCATCTGACCTCACCTCCCTTCTCGCATGAGATGTCCCTGCAGGTGGTGCAGAGCCTACAGAGGGGACTGGCTTGCCACCAAGATGTCACATGTATTTCTTTTGGCAGGCAGGTTGTTCCTTGCTGGCACTTTCTGCTCCCGAAGGTGTGGAAGTGGCTGGGGTCTGCTGTCCTAGAACTGCTTGTGGGACTGCGCTAAGGTGGAGCTGATGCTCTCTGGGTTTTCAGGAGTCCTTGGTCAGCACATCCTCACCATGGACCAGGAGCCTCCATGACCCTCCACGAGCTGTCTTCCAAATGGGCTTTGTTACCAGGAGGTGCCTATTCATACGGGGTTGGAGCTGCTGGTCTCCCATCCTCAAGGATTTCCAGTTTCACCTGGGAGAGGGTTCACACATTCACTGCATGCAGAGCTCTGGGATGCAGCCAGTCCTTGAATCTCTCCCAGCAGCATCATGGCTGCAGATCACATATCTCTGGTAAAGCCTTCTGGAGGACAGTCTGGCCAAGCAGCAGTCATTGCCATGAGTTTTTCACGCATCACACATCAGCCGGTGTGTTCAGGACTTTCAGGTTAGCAAAACTGGTGACTGAGCAAAAGGAGAGGCTCATGGGGAAAAGGGAGCAGAGAAGGAGACAAGCATAGCAGAGTCCATTTAAGAGAAATCATGACATGTCAGTCAGAGCCATCCCGCCTTTTGGATCAAAACAGACACATTTGTACCCATGCTGCTTGGGGATGAACGGAGTTCATAGGCACAAAGGCATTGCACATCACCTGCCCCCCAGCCTCAGGCATGTGCCCAGGTCTGTACAAGTCCAAAGGAAAGCCATGGAAATGCAAGGATTCAGCCGAGCCCCAAGCTGAGGAAAAGGGGAACTTGGGGGCAGCAACACCCAGCTCTGGTCAAGCAACAAGACCTATCCGTTGCCCAGTCCCTGCCACCTCTGCTCTCCCCCAAAACACCAAAAATGCAGATGATCACAAAGGTGGTGATTTCATGCAGCTGCAAAACACCCTCATGAAAAGAAGGAGAAATGTGAAGTTCTGTTAAGAGCCACTGCAGGTTATAAAGCCATCGTACTTCTGGGGGAAATCCAGGGAAGGGAAAGAAATGCCCACAGGACAAGAGCAAGAGAAAGAGGAAGAAAAGGAAATAAAAATCATCATCATCATCATCAGGACACAACAACAGGACGAGAGACAGAGCACTTTCCATGGGCAGATCCCCGCGGAAAAGGAGCCACCGTGTCAGTGTAATGCAAAACCCAGTGCCCTCCAGCTGGAGGGGGCAGCAGGTGCTGGGACTGGTTTGGCATCTCCTTGGGGTGAAGGGTCCAGTTATGAGCAGAACACCCTGTAAGGGAAAAGGGAAAAAGGCTGGTCTTAGGAGCAACATCTAGGCTGAAGGACTTCCCACATTGTAGAAAGGAATTTACAGGTCAGTGAGGTGGGCGGGTAGGTAGCCCTTATCCCTACCTAGAGATGGGACACTGAGGTGCTCTGTACACAGTGCACACCCCAAAATATGCTTTGCATTGGAGACAAACTTCTACCAAACCTCAGGGATATTGGGAGACCCATTCTGGGCCAGCCAGGTGCTCCATGGCACAGCCAGGAGCACAGGGAAGGGATTGCACTCCATGCTGCTGAGGCCCAGGATGAGGAGCAAGATCTGTGCAGCTGCTAATCCTTTATCCTAAATAATCCTTCTGCTCAGGCAGGGAAAATCCCACTGAGACCAAGCTGAGTAAATGGCAAGATATGGTGAAGCAGAAACAAACACAGCAAATGTCAATGTTTTTTAACTTCTTATAGTTGTTTTTACAAGAATGGAAAGAAAAGACTCCAGATCTTTCCCAACTGGGCATGCAGCAGCCCGGAGGCCTCCCCACACCATCCTCTCAGCCTCTGCTACAAGAAGACCCACATGTGCAGAAATCAAAGGTTGTTTCCCCATCCCACAGCCCCTGTGCCTTGAGACCATTGCAGGGGTTAACAGAAACATGTCAACTCACTCATCCGTATCTTTTTTGCTCTCCTCAATGAATGCAATAGACTCGGATCTAAGGCGGTTAGTCACTTCGTAGGTACGCAGCGTGACTCCAAAAATATCCTCATGGTACCGGCTGTCATCCTGAAACAGAGGATGGGAGAGGGGCAGTGGGGAAAAAAAAGGAGTCATTACAAACAGCTGGTGTTGCTGCGGCACCAGAAAGCTCTCGTAGTATGGGTAGGTACCAAATACACAGCGAATGTTCTGGGGTCTGTTGCAAGAGCTGATGGAACAAGCAGGGCAGAAGGGCAGGAGCAAATAGGGAGGTGAAATGACCTTGGTTCCCAAAAGCACTTGTACTGGTGCTCAGCCCAGCACAGGCTCCTTGTGGGAGCCCAGCACAGGCTGAGGGGACTGCAGCCTGTAGTGAGCTCCTGCAAAGCAAGGTCACTTGCACTGAACGCCCAGAGCTTTGGAAGATCGCGCTCCCGACCTTGCCCAGGTGCAGGCAGCGTGGGTGGGAGCCGCAATCCCCCGCCAGCGCCCGTCTCCTTGGTGCTGCCCGTTCTTAGGAGGAGGCAGCAGGTGCAGCGCCCGTGGCAGGAGTTCACATGGTGTCTCATAGTGCAGACACTACTCACCCTCAGCTTGCTGATGAAAGCGCCTGCCTCCTCCACCGACAGCTGGCCCTGCTGCCTCACGATGCGCTGAATAGTCTTGAGGACGTCCCCAGCCATGGTGACATCCCCGCAGACGTAGATGTGGCCTCCCTGCTCCTTCAGTGCTTTGAACACGGTTTGGGCCAGCTGCTCCTGTAACACGTCCTGCACGTATTTCTGAGAGAGGAGGAGGAGATGGGAGCTGAGATGAACTACAGTTTCTCAGCCTTATCCACCCGCGTGCTCCAGCCAGCTTTGTGTGGACCTTTGATGCAGCAGTGCCACGCAGCCACCTTTTTGAGGTAGCATGCCTGCACCTGACAGCACCCACACCGATGGAAATAGATGTGGAAAGCAGCAAAGCATTGGTTTGCTCTCTCTTTTTCACACCTTCACCAAATACCTCTTCACCAAAGTGGTGGGAATTTGGACCAGCTGTTTGTGCTGACCCTCTCTGTGAAATATTTTTTCCTGATGTCCAACCTAAACCTCCCCTGGCGGAGCTTGAGGCCTTTGCCCCTTGTCTTGTCCCCTGTCCCTTGGGAGAAGAGGCCAGCTCCCTCCTCTCCACAACCTCCTTTCAGGTAGTTGGATAGAGCAATGAGGTCTCCTCTCAGCCTCCTCTTCTCCAGGCTAAACAACCCCAGCTCTCTCTCAGCCATTCCTCATAAGGCCTGTTCTCCAGCCCCTTCCTCAGCTTCGCTGCTCTTCTCTGGACTCGCTCCAGAGCCTCAACATCCTTCTTGTGGTGAGGGGCCCAGAACTGAACACAGGATTCGAGGAGCAGTCTCAACAGTGCCGAGTACAGAGGGAGAAGAACCTCCCTGGACCTGCTGGTCACGCCGTTTCTGATCCAAGCCAAGATGCCATTGACCTTCTTGGCCACCTGGGCCACTGCTGGCTCATCTTCAGTCGCTGTCAACCAACACCCCCAGGTCCTTCTCCAGGCAGCTTTCCAGCCAGATTTCTCCTAATCTGTAGCTGCACAGGGTTGTTGTGCCCCAAGTGCAGGACCCGGCACTTGGCCTTGTTAAACCCCCTGCCATTGGCTCTGTGGCTGTGCTGAGGAACTAGCACCTCTGCGCCTTGTGTTCTCACTAGCAAAAGCCACCCAGGGCTGCACACGAGGACCAGAGCAGTACCCACCACACACCTTTGGTTTGTCTGGTTCCCGGGAGTAGGCTGTGTACAGCTCTCTGAAGACACCTTGGGTTTTGGCAAAGAGCGTCTCTTCTTTGTAAATGTGGTCGATCCTGGACTGCCGGCAGCCAAATACCAGGATCATAGGACAAGGCTTCAGACCTAGGGGAGAGAAGAGGGAAAACAGTCATACCCTAGGGACCATTGATTCCTGTTCCCTGCAAGCCACCTCCCTTTAGATCTGCCAGCAGCCCCAGCACCCAGCCTGACACAGCCAGGAGCCCTCCCTGGCCAAATGGGGAGAGAGGAAAACCAGCAAGGCAAAGGCAATAAATATGCTGCCTGAGCCAGGGCATGGCCTGGAGTCACAGAGCAGGGATACTTGTGCCGAGTTTTGGGGAGAAATTAAACTTTTTTTTTCCCTCTAAACCCACAGAGGAAAATGTATATTTTACATAAAAACAACGCCAGCTCTATAGTTAGAATCGTAGAATGGTTTGGGTTTGAAGGGAACGTAAAGCCCATTCAGTTCCACACCCCTGCAGGAGCACCCCCCATGGGATCAGGTTGCTCCAAGCCCCATCCAACCTGGCCTCAAACACTTCCAGGATGGTGCAACCACCACTGCTCTGGGCAACCTGGGCCAGGGCCTCCCCATCCTCACAGCAAGACATTTCTTCCCAAAATCTCATTTCAGTCTCCCCTCTTTCAGCTGAAAACAATTCCTCCTCATCCTATCCCTGCCCTCCCTGATCAAGAGGCCCTCCCCAGCTTTCCTGTACCCCAGCTCTCTCAGCCTGTCCTCATACAGGAGGTGCTCCAGCCCTCGGACGATCTCCGTGGCCTTCTCTGGAATTGCTCCAACAGCTCCGTGTCCTTCCTGTGCTGAGGACTCCAGAACTGGATGCAGTGCCCCAGGTGGGGTGTCACAAGAGCAGAAAGGCAGAACCCCTTCCATCGCCCTGCTGGTCCCTCTGCTTTGGATGCAGCCCAGGACACAGTTGGCTTTCTGGGCTGAGAGTGCACATGGCTGGCTCATGTTGAGCTTTTCATCCACCCCAAGAGCTTTTCAGGGCTGCTCTCCATAGTTCTGCCATAAAACTTATGAAGTTTTACAGGACTTCCAGGGAATTTGTTTTGGGATTTTGGGCTGAGTCCAAGCCTGCACTTGGACCAGCTGCTCCTTTGAGGAGCCCTTTGCCTTCCAGGGCAGGCTGGGCAGGGGACTGGATCCCCACACCACCAGCCCAAACACTGCTTGAGATGAGCAACAAGCACTAACTCACCTTTGTGCTGGATTTCAAAGAGTCGCTGCTGCCAGAAGCTCCGGAAAGGTGCAATGCCAGTGCCAGGGCCAATGAGGATGCAGGGCACCTGGGGATCCTGGGGCAGGTGGAACCCGGGTGCACTGCACGTATTGGAGATGCAAATTAAACCCAGGCAGGATGCTCCATCCCTCCCCACTGCCCGCAGCAAGGGACACCGCTCAGAGAGGGAGGGGTAGAAAAAGAGGTGAAATCCCAGAAAGCAATACTTTAGCATGGAAGAGCTGCACTTGAGAGGAACCCGTTTGCTCACAAGTCCAGCTCAGTTTTCTCTGCTCCCACAGTGATTTGCAAAGAAGAATTGAGGGGGAAAAAAGCTCGTCTTGCTCACTCCAACTTTTTCACCCCTTGATTTGTGTGGATTCACTTACCCTCTTACAAAACAGGGCACTATTTCATCGCTCTGTATCCGATTGAGCCAAGAGGAGCAGACTCCGTGGTGGATTGGTCCTTCTCCATCTAGGAGGGAGAAAAGGAGGTCTGTACTTGACACACCAGGCAACTACTCCAATTGCTTTCCTTTCTGAAAGCCTCCCTGCTACTTTCCACATGAAGACCTCACTGAAAACTTAAGCATCTCTGCATCCTTCTTCCCCTGTGAGCTTGGTAGAAGTTTGGCACTTGGGTCCCTTTGTGGACCTATACAAGTTCAGCCAGGACCTAGACATGGGTTAGCTGGACCTCCACGGTAGTTAAGAAGCACCCAACTTCTCTTTGGTCCTTTTTGGCAGAAGCAGTTTCATGCTGTGGTGCTTCCAGACACAAGCCCCCCACAGCAGCCTCAGATAAATGGCCAGAGTCATCCCCTGTGTCCTGTTTACAGCAGAGGGGATGGAGCTGTGTCCCTCTATACCAACACCAGGGATGCTTGGACGCATCACTTCTTGCACAGGTATAGAAACCTGATTATTTATAGCAGTGTGGATTACAGCGTGGGCAAAGAAATGATCCCACGGGGCAGCAGTGTCATGGGTTGAAGGAATCTATAGTCACTGCGATAGGCAGAAAGGCTTAAAAATAACATCTCTCTGCCAAAACCTCATGGTGTTGCCTGTGGGCTAATATTTTCCCTTGCTCCCCACACCGAGCCTGTCTCTGCCGAGCCCTGAATAAGCATGGTACCTCTTGTGCGATAGGAGACCACGGCCACAGTGAGGTGGACCTCGCCTGGGTACATCTCTGGGGAGGAGCTGATAGAGTAGTAGCGTGGTTGGAGGAGGGGGAGCTGTGTGAGCAGCAGCGTGGAGGGCATCTGCACCGAGGGGAACTCCTCCAGCACCTCCACGATGGTGGGGTTCTTGGACCACTTCCATTCCTCATACTCCTGCAAACCCTGCAACCAGGGAAAGAGGGAGGGAGGAGAGACCTGTAACATCAACCTCTTCCAAGCCAGGTGCTTCTACTGATATCCCACCAGGCCTAATGGCAATGCTGGGGTGGGCAGCAGTGAAGGCAGGCAGGAGGAGCCCTGCTGTCACAGACTGAGACTCAGCCTAACCACAGCTGTGGTTGTGGTTGTCCCCAGGACCTTGAAGAACTTGGGGGTTTAGGGTCTGAGACTTTACCTTGCTAAGGACCTGCAGACGCTTCTTCTCCTTGTCATTGGTGGCCAACAAAGCAAACTGCTGCAGCAGCAGGGGAGTGGGAGGGGTGGTGATGTCCAAATAGTACTTAAAAGCCTGGAAAATGGTGCATGGTGGGACACGGTTCTCATCTGTCCAGTTGCTGATGACACCTGCCAGTAAGGAATTCAGCACAACAATAGGATCAGTGGAGCATAAGAGCCATGGTGGACAAATCCTCGCTTTCATTTCCCTTGCTCAGCTCTGAGGCAGCGAATGAAGAGCTGGAAAGAAGAGTCAGTAAGACATCCTCATGCTACAGTGAGATGCTGTACAATGAACACAAACACGGAGCCTGATACTCCACCACCTTCAGCCTTGATCACTGTTGTTTTCCATCTCCTGTTACACTGTGCATGGCAGCAGGGTATCAGACTCATCACCGAAACATGGTGTTGAGATGGTCCCTAACTCTTCTTTCCAGTCCTAAATATTGCTTTCCATGACATTATAAATGCCTTTATTTTTTCTGAAGAAGGAGGAAGATGTTTACCTTCTCCCCAGGGCTGTGCTCACCCTTCAAACCCTTGCACTACACCCCAAATGCAGATAAGCAATGGCTCTGGGCACAGGAAGACTGAAGGAGGTGCTCCCAATCCAGGCAAATGCACCAGTGATATGGGAAATGATTTCTCCTATGGGCCACTTACCCCCCCCCCCCAAGGAGCTACAAGAACTAGTACAAGGGATAGGTGAGGAGGACAGAGGCCACCTCTATGCTGAGGTGGCCCTGGTTACCTAGAGCCGTGTTCCTCTCCTCCAGGAGCTCCACCTTCACCAGCTGGTTGGCTGGAGGGGCATCTTCAAGCCTATCAATCAGGGCATTGACCAAGTCTTCGTGGTTCCCTGGAAACACACCCAGGTGGTCCCCGGGCAGGTACTGCAGCTCCTGATGTCCATTGGTGTGGAGGCGCAGGAAAATTGTCAAGCGACTACAGGGAAAGGAGAAGAAGCAGGAGAGTCCTTCAGGGAGCTGCTGAGCAATGACCCCAAGACCTGCTGGGTGTACCGAGCAGTGTTGGCATGTCCAAGCGCTGATGCCCCACTGAGCACATCACCAAAGTGGCAGCAGGGAGCTAGAATTTCACTAGGTAAGAAGGCAGGAAACACCTTTCACTAGGTTAATATGACCAGCCTTGGTTATAATTTGTACAAAAATGGTATCCACGAGACACTTAGGGGTCAAAGGGTATTTGCAGCGCTGTGTGCAGGGTTGCTTGGGTGCAACACGAGCGTGTGCAGCTCCCAGGACAGCTACATCTCCTACCTGGACTTTGGGCTCTGCAGGTTCTGGCGTGCGATAAGCCGGGCTGCATAGACGCGTTTTTTGTGGATGCTGTACAGTCCTGAGGAGGAGAAGAGTCAGTGAAGCAGTGCAGAAGAGCATGGCCAAGGCAGACAACTTCTCGCTTTGGCAGGGCTGTTGGCCACCACCGTGGACTCAGCCCTTTGGACCAACACTGGCTGATGGCAGCCACAGCGAGCAGACTGTGAGCTCAACCACCCTCCTGCTCCCATCTCCTGCAAAGCTTCAGCAAGCCGGGCTAATCAAAAACCCTGGGGAGGAACCAAACACGTGTCCCTTTTGTCAGTGACTGAGGAGGATTCTGAAACCACTTGCACGAGTCGCAGAAATGTGCCCTCACATGCAGGCCTGCGCCTCTCGCTGCCAGTACCACCTGGCTGGTAGGAAAGTGCCTGAATTTGGGAAGAGCTAAGCCAGTGCGGCAGATCATCAGCTGCAGGAGCCGTGCTGAGGGGCCAGGTGTCGGTGGGCTGGACCTGCCATTGCACCGCAACGCTCAGCGGAGCGGCATTTGGACAGAGCAGTCTTGGAAAGCTCCCAGGTTTCCAGCTCTTTGCTTCAAAAAATGGGGTCAGGAGGAGGGAGATCAGATCATATCCCAACATCTCTGTTATAGATACAGACAGGGACAAGCCAGAGGGGTCTGAGATCATCAGAAACTACTCCTTTGGTCTGTGATGGAGGGGAAAAGCAAGACTGAAATGCAGTAATTTAACACAATAAGGAGGAAACTTGGCTCCTTTGCCCCACTTGAGCACACTATGTCTTGTCCTCCACCTGCCCCATGCCTAGATCCCATCTTCATACCTTGCGTGAGTTCTGGGGCTTCAGCCACGTAGGTCAGGCGAAATTTGCTCCTCTTCCAGCTCCGGTCGTTGCTGATGAGGGAGTTGTTTGCTTTCTCGATGTTGACGTCGTCCCCCACGCAGAACACGTCACACGCTGCCTGCAGCACGCACCAGGCTCTCAGGCATCTCCCCACTTCCCCTGGGCTTTCTGACCAACCCTATGGCCCCCCTTTTCCCACCCCACCTCATTCAATACCTGGAGGGGTCGGCCCCAATGTTACAGGGCTATAGTGGTAGCCATGGGCATGTCTCGTGGTGCCCTCCTTCCCCAGGCATCCAGGATAACACAGGAATTGCCTGTGTCAGCTCCACCAAAATATAAAGAACCACTTTATTGCAGGCGAGGGTGATGAATGGGTGTCCCAATGTAGGGAAGGAGAGGCTGGGTTTCAATCCAGCTCTAACCAGCAGCTTTGCTCCATCCCTGAGCCCTTCTCCCCCTCTGGTCTTCCCTGGAGCATAAGGGAAGCAGGTTACCTTGAAGACCTTCTTGGCCCAGGTCCTGAAGGACTCCTCCTGGCCACAGAGCTCATCCCCTTCTCCCATGCGGAGGATCCTCTCTCCTCCCAACTCCTCCAGGAGGGTGTCCACTGCCCGGGCAAAGGCGCAGAAATGGGGGTAAGCACGGGACCCCAGCCCAAACACAGAGAACCTGTGGAGAGGTGGCACAGCTGTGGCTACCAAGCTTGGACAGACATCATCTCCTTCCACACCACCACAGCCAACACCAGTATGAGGGAGCATGGGGGGATCTTTGTATTGCAAAAATACATCATGTTTTGGGAAAGAGTGAGCTGTGCTAGGAGAAAGGGGCTCTGTACAGCACCAGCTCCTGCTCTGTCCCTTCTGCAGCAAGGAATTGCTGCCTCCCACCCTATCCTACTTACCTGACGTTAGCCAAGGGCCCCGTGCTTTCAAAGTTGTCCCTGGAGTGAAGGCCATCACTTGAGGATTTCCGTGCATCCGAGTAAGAGGAGACACTGTTGAAACGGACCTTGTAGCTCCTGTGAACAGCAACAACATCAATTATTAACTGGTGACAAATGTGCGTTTTGTTCTCAAGGGCCTGCGTGCTCCAAAGGGACTGGACTGTGGAGGACACCAAACCAGAGCACGCTCAAGCTCAGGGCTTGGTATTTCATGAGCAGGTACTGTGATCAGCAGCTAGAGCAGAGACATGTGCTCCCTCTTGGGGAAAACCCATAGCAGCCCATATACTGCATCCCACCTCCGTGAGATCCTCCAGCCACCTCCCAGGGGGTTGATCGAGGTGCTGCCCACCACACAGTCCCCCAATGGTGCAGAGCTGACCTTTGGCTTTACCTGTCCTTCCCTGCTTGCACACAAGGTCAGGTCTATGTCTGAACAGATATTCTGAAACTTTTTTTCATTCATAGGAAGCAAAAATTTAAAAAAGGATTGAGAGAGGAGGGGATGAGGAGGGGGAAGGGGAGTGGAGAAAAAAAAAATCTGACAACAGCAGAAGTATTTCTGAATTGAAACATCTTCAAAAATTGCTCTACACAAGAGTTTCTAAATATACTGCCGGAGCAATGAGGCAGTAGTGTGTGGATGAGTCACAGCAGACCTCCTGCAGCAGGCATGCCATGCAGAGGAGACAACCCCTGAGCAGAAGACCTGCCAGGGTCAGAAAGACCCATGCTCCTTTCTGCCCCCTCCTTTCTGCCCACACCTCTCGTGCTATTCTGTTTCTCAGACCCACTTCTTTCTCCGCTGTCCGTGGGCCATGTCCTCACCCCAGGTTACACAGGGAGGGCAGGGAGCAAACTGCACCAGTTTAGATCATCATGAAGCGCGTGTTCCCCACTTGGGTGCAGGGCTGAGGGTCAGAGCACCAGCAGCTTTGGCTGAAATAAATAGATGGCAGGGTCGAAGGGTAGGCTCCACCTGAACAGCGGGTCCTTAAATAGGAATGAGTTATGAATGCCTCTGAAAACCCTTGGAAAACCCTGGCTGTAGGACAGAAGGAACCCAATATGCAACCACAGCAAAACCCCTTTGTTGTGGTCAGAGAGCAACAGCCACAGCACCCTGGCAGGCTCCTCGAGACACTGTGGCTTGCAGAGGCCACCAATCCCCACTCTGTGGAGTCTCAGCCACCCCCACCTGGTGGTCATGGAGCTGTGGATCTGTGAGGTGCGTGGGCAGGAGCTGATCTCTCCAGCCCTTTCCTACAGACACTCTTCCCTGGATGGTTTCCTCCAGGATGCCTTTTCTCATTGCAAAAGCTTTTTTTCCATGCTTAACGTCAGCATCTCTTCCTTCCATCCAAAGCCATGACCTCTTGGCTTGTCCAGGAGGAACCGCAGGGAGTAATTTATTCCCTCCACCTCTGCAGTCACCTTTTCTGTATGTGAGGTCTGCTACTGCACTGCATTTGTCTCCTCTTCTCCAGATAAAATAGCTTTCACTCTTTTGATCTGTCCTCACAGGTCGCTGCTTCCAACACTCTGACTGCTTTTGCTTTTGGGTAACCAAGCCACAGGCTGTCCTGGCTCTTAGAAACTCCTGCCAGTGCTTTAAATTACATTTAGAGGTGACCGGGACAGCCAGAACTGAGCTCAGGTGCTTTTGTCCTCCTCAAATCTGCCTGGCTTGCTGTGCGAGCACCTCGACACCCAATGTTGCACCAACCCAATCCCAAAAAGGGAATATCCTTGGGGTGAGAACCACATGCAAAATGCCCCTTCTCCATCCATACCCCTTTGGGGCAGTCTTGTCCTGTTTTGTCAGGTGTCCCCATTAAGGCACAAGCTATTAGAAACCCAATGGGTTTCAACTGGGAAGCCCTATGGGGATCCACCAGATGACTTGGAGAGCAAGGAGACCACTTTGCTGTGTCGCCAACAGTGGAGAGGCACAAACTGGTCCCTGCCCTGCTCACTCCACAGCCCCACCAGCACCGCTTTGTGCTGCTCAAGCAGAGTCAGGGTGGTTAAATTGCTCTGAACCACTGGCCAGTGCTAATTCACCCTTAATTAGGGAGCAGCCTTTTGACAGTTGAAGTCACCACTGTATGAACCCAGGAGAGACTCCAGAGCAGTGTCCCAGTTAAGCAAAATACATTGTACTTCACAGCTAAGATAACAGGAGGCCCCAGATGATTAACACTTTGCTGGTTGCTCTCACTTTCCAGCCTCTGGGGCACGTAATGAGATGCTCAAGGCTCAACTTTCAACAGTGTGGGATTTTTCTAAAACACAAACCTTGTCTCAGAGGTAACAGTTCCAGACTCACAAACATCACAGCCAGAATTTATAACAGCCCTTACTTTCCCATGAAAAGTTTTCACGTGATCACACAGTCATAGGATGGTTTGGGTTAGAAGGTACCTTAAACCCCACCTATTTCCATCCCCATGCAGGAGAAGAGATGTCTCATGCTGGATCAGGTGGCTCCAAGCCCCATCCAGCCTGGCCTTGAACCCATCCAGGGATGGGGCAGCCACCACTGCTCTGGGCTACCTGGGCCAGGGCTTCCCCACCCTCACAGGAAAATATTTCTTCCCAAGATCTCATATCAATCTCCCCTCTTGCAGCTGAAAACCATTCCCCCTTGTTCTCATCCTGCCTTCCCTGATCAAGAGTCCCTCCCCAGCTTTCCTGGAGCCCCTTTCAGTGCTGGAAGCTGCTCTAAGGTCTCCCTGCAATCTTCTCTCCTCTGTGATGGAGGGAGTCAAATGTGCTTCCCAAAGTCTCCCACACCTACATCTACATAGCTGGGAACTCCCTTCTACCTCCAAGCCTTACTATTTTGGGCAGCCTCATCTCTCAGATCCGATGATTTTGGGGGAATTCCTGCTTTTATTTGTTTCTTTCTGTAGATGCCTGCCTCTTAGACTTGAAAAGAAACCAGCCCAGGAAATGATAAGCTGGAGTCCACAGGCATACCTGACTTAGTGCTTTTGTTCCCCCTGGGACGTCTGCCTGGTCCATTCTCTGGTTCTCCAGGCAGATCCCATCCCCTGGACCTTTGCAAACTTAAAACCTGTGTGGGAATGTCACACCCCATTCTGAGAAGGGGAAAGCAGAGAGGCTGTGGGGCTGCCTGGTTGCTGGGGTTTTGAATGGGAAGGGAGGGGTCTGGGGTGCTCTTACTTCCTCTCCTCCAGGTTGGAGTTGGGATTCTTCATCTCCATTAACGCACAGCCAAATTTCTACACAGAAGAGAGAAAAAAGGACATCAGTTTTGCCAGTCTCTGCAGGAAATGGAGCAGTGACCCACAGCTGGGCTGCAGCTCTGCTCTCTGCTTGCTCTTCCCAGCAGCCGGCAATGCTGGTGTCCAGGGCTGGACAAGGTCACAGGTCCCCAGCAGAGGGGTTGGCACCTTTAGTGTGACACTGATATCAGTCGTGCAGGACAAATTTAGCAACCCCTTAGTTATTTGTCTCACAGCAGGGAATAAGTTAATGTCCCTGTTTCGGAGCGGGTTGAACGTAGGCAGGCACAGCACCAGGTAACACACAGCAGCTGGAACTCTTTTAGGTCATTCCAGTGCAGGCTGAGAATAAGACAATGCTCCTCCCCATTCCCCACTGCCTCTCCCCTGCCCACATCCCTGCTGGAGTCACCACACTCTCTCCTACCTCTCCATTCTCAGGGGGGTCTCCATTGCCAAAGGTGCTTGTGACCACCAGGACCATGGTTTCATGCTCTAGGTGCACGATGTCATATTCATCCATGGACATCACCTGGAAGGGACAGACACTAGTAAAATGGGGCATCCACCACCAGCCAGTATCCTGGGGTTTATCCCAGTCCACCTGGGCATGGGAGCAACAAATCCTTGTGGACTCCATGTGAGTGCACTAGCAGAGATCTCCACTCAGGGGGAATCAAGAGAACAAGAGCCTCAAAGGACACGGGGCTACAACCTGAGAGGCAGTATACATGTATAGAATCAGAGAATCATGGAAGGGTTTGGGTTTGAAGGGATCTCGAAGCCCATCCAGGTCCACCCCTGCCATGGGCAGGAACACCTCCCACTGGATCTGGTTGCTCCAAGCCCCATCCAACCTGGCCTCAAACACCTTCAGGGATGGAGCAGCCACCACTGCTCTGGGCAACCTGGGCCAAGGCTTCCCCACCCTCACAGGAAAACATTTCTCCCTAAGATCTCATCTCAATCTCCCCTCTTGCAGCTGAAAACTGTTCCCCTTTTGCTCTCCCTGCCCTAGATCCCCTCCCCAGCTTTCCTGTAGCCCCTTTCAGTGCTGGAAGCTGCTCTAAGGGTTCCCCACAGCCTTCTCTTCTCCAGGCTGAACAACTCCAACTCTCTCAGCCTGTGCTTCAGCCCTCGTATCATCTCCATGGCCTCCTGTGGACTCGCCCTAACAGATCCGTGTGGAAATTAGCTGAAAAAAATCCTGTGCAGGCTTCAATCCAGACCCACAAAGTCATGTCCTGGGAGCTGCTGAAGACCCTTGGCAGCCAGGAAGATCCACAAGCATTGAGCTGTGTATTTTCCAGCATGTATTTCCTTGGGCCAGCTGGATACACACACAATCTTGCAGGGGTTGGGAGCTGGGACAATACCTTGGCATCGAAAGCATGCTTGAAGATTTCACACAGAGTTTTTGCATAGACCTGCGACTTCCCTGTCTCCGTGGCATACAGGATGGTAGCTTTGACCCTCTTGGCCATAGCCTGTCCCATCAGCTTGGCTGAGAACTTCACAGCTCTAGGAAGAAAGAATAAATCCTTGTAAAAGAGCTTGTTCTCTTGTCAGCACCTCTATAGCCCAGACTATTCACACCCTTTGATTTATTATTAAACCAACAGCCTGCCCTAAAAAATGCAGCATCCCTTTTTTGTTGTTAATGCCAAATAGGAAAGCTATGGAAGAGTCTGTCTGTCTTGACTTGTTGAAGTGGAAAACTAGACGGTGGGGGGCTTGAAGAAAGCGTCTGAATGGGTGCGGGGGAAAAATGCTAAACCAAGTCTGGAGGTGCTCTCTGCAGGGACAGAGAATCAGAAGAGTGAGGAGTGGCAGTTGCTGAAAGCAGTGACCAGATAGGCTCAAAGGAGAAGCTGGAGACCAACCAGAGCCCATGCTATGAGGGGAATGGTAGCTTCTCCACGTTTTCACGTAGTTAAATTCTACCTGGTTCCATAGCAGGGGACCAAGCCCAATATGACATGTTTTATTATTTTAGGACCATTCATAACACCAGAATTTGGACATCAACATTATTTTTCCAAAGTGCAGACTATCTTCACCTTTTTTAAATGGGACCATGAAGTCTTTCTTGAATGGGGCCACCAGAAATGCAAGTCTGGATTTAGCCTGGTGTGTTACAATAGTGAAGGGGCAGTTTTGAGGGAGCTGAGAGAACATAAAACTTCTCTGTGGCCTTTGCCTTTTCCAAACAAGCATTAAAATTATGCTGCGACCAGTGCCAAGTGCAACACTCAGGACTGCTGGGCTTGGTCCACCACTTAATTAGCTCCAATACAAGCAGGATTAATGGCAAATTACAAAAATAATTCCTACCTTCGACATCAGGAACAATGGAGATTTTTTTTTTTAAATTACCTGCCATGCTCACATTTTTGTAAAATCATTTATCATTCACACATAAACAAATAACAGCATTGTTTCTTTTAATTCAATGGCTCAATTAATCTTCCTGTGCTCTCCACCAGCCCCAGGCTGCAGCCCAGACCTGGGCACCAGTATCAGCCGAAGGAGTACGTTCAACAGCTGCCGATCATGTTTATAGATGCGTGGTGGAAAATACCGTACAGAAGGTGACATCTGAAGAGTGGGAGCGAACTGATAGTAGGGACTTGGGAAACTGAAGTGTGGGGAGATGCACAAGGTCACCTGGCAGCCTGGCTGCAGATACCAGGGCAGACCCAGCCCTCCTCAGCCTCAATCCAGGGCTCTACTGCCACAAAGCCAACAGTTCCTACAAGAACCTCTCTGCCAATGGTCCACGGAGGAGGCATTCAGTCTGGGATCAGCCAAAGGTTCCAAATTACACTTCATTCCTACACCCATGTTGACTCAGAGCTTTGGCAGGGAAGAAGGGTTCACAAGGCTCATTACTAGGGGTCAACAGGCTGTGACATGCAGATCTCAGTTCAGCCCTGATCTGTCTGCTGCCTGTAGGGAGCTTCTTCATTCCTATGTCTTTCCCCCTGTTAACAGAGTGTTCAGAGGTTTAGACATGCACTGGAGACAGGTGCTGCTCATGTAGCTAAAGAGTCAGTGAGAGAAAGAGAAATATGGACATAAGTTTCATCTCGCTTGTTCCAGCATGGCCCTGGACAGTGTGAGTGATTTCTCAGCCCCAGGAGGCTGTAAAAGCAGAGACAGATGATGTACCCCCAAGAAGTGAGATTGACCTTTCTGAGCATGGAAGACCACCTTACTGGAGGATGAACCAGCTTGGGAGAAGAGACTGCATGCAACATCCAGCATTCACCTGGGCACACAGGTTTTGGCAGTCTAAAGGGGTGTTAAAGGACTGCCTGTTTCTCCAGGTGCCCCTTTAGACAGCTAAAGCCTTCAGCGGTCCGAGATTCAGGCTCACAACACATATGCAGGGCCGTGCTACCAACCAATACAGCAAACAGAACTACCCCAAACCAGGACCAACCCCAAGCACTCCAGGGCTTTTCAGAGCCCGCTGGTACTTACTTTGCTAACTTCTTAAAGCCAATGGCCCTCTTCTTGGTAGGCGTCCCATTGATCCCTTTCCAGATGTGGGTGTTCCAGGGGTCTGGCTAGAAGAGAGAAGAGCAGCAGTGGCTGATGGGCAGCGCTCAGAGCTTTGAGAAGTGCTGTATCCAAAGCACTGAGTGTTACGTTCCTCTCATCATGAAGGGGAAGGCTAGGTGTTCATTCACAGCTCTTCACCTCTTAGAAAGGTCCCTGATCCTTGAAGCCTTTCTCAGGGCAGCTGGGCAATGGGGTATGCACAGAAAAATTGCACTTTACTATTTTTTTATAATAAAACCTTGCTGGCTTGTAACAGCATCTGGCCAAATGCCTTCTCACTTCTGAGATGGTCATTAATAGACCTTGAGGAAAAGGAAGGCAGGCATTGCCAGAAGGAGAGAAGTGATAGAAACACATTTTTCCCAGCCCATAAGGTCTTTTTTCCTAAGAGGCCCCTTGGGAAGAGGAAGCAGCTGAAGCAAGGGCCAAGTGTACAGAATCTAATTCAGCGTCTGTAATCAGGGCCAGGAACCATCGGGGTTCCTGGTGGACTGGTTATAGAAATGAACAGACTGCTCCTGTTTTGTGATTCTTCCTTAAGGGCTCTTGACTAAAGGTCACATTGTGTGAAAACCACTGGGGCAGAGATGGTTGGCTAGTGAGGGAGTGTTTGCTTAGGGCTCTTTTTTTTTTACACAATGGGCTGAAGTGTTAAGTACTCCAGCACCAGCCTTCCAGCCTACTGTCTGTCCTGCTGGGCAGGAGCTACCCCCAGCCAATTTTTGGATCCCCAAGCTGGCAGAGGCCATCCACTCAAACCCGCAGGCTGGGGAGAGGAGGAATGTGGTGACTACCAGGTCATTTCCTCACCAAGCCATCAGAGTGCAACATTAGGCACTTTGAAAGGGAGGAATTCTGCTTAGTTCCTCTTCCAAGGGTAAAAAGTTAGGGCCTCGGGTGTCCCATGTGCCCCATGGAGGGGCAGAAAGCCTTTCCCCTGGGAAAATAGCATCCAGGGGGTTATTACACCACATTAGAGGGAATCACGAATTGTACTTGTTCATGTAGTTCACTGTCTTGAGAGACAGCTCATTGTAAAGATTAGATGGTCTCCCTTGCCTCCCTGTATCTCCTGGGCTCCAGCTCCCACCTCTGCAGCTCTTGGATATACCTGGTGGAAGGTGAGGTACCTGGTACTCAAAGGAGGGCGTGAGACGGTAGTTGAGCATTTCCTGATGGAAAACAGGGGTGATGCTGCCAGACATCGGTGGGACAATCCACACCCAGTCAGCAGGACAACCTCCCCGGCACCGGTACTCGTTCTCCATGTGCTTGATAAAGGACTCAGTGGCTGAGTGGTGATCCACAATGGTCACCTTGTCGCTCTGTTGGAGGCAGAAGAGAAAGAAGAGCCCACAGAGTTAATGTTCCCCAGAAGGTGAAAACCAAGATTTTACATATGCAGATATTTGACACAAATATGTGTCACTGACATGGTGTTACAGGACTGTAACTTTGGAGATGACACTGAGTGGCTGCTGGCCCTGGTCTTCCAAAGGACAAGTCACCAAGCAATACCATTTGCCAGAGCTGAGAAGCTGCCCTTGTCCTCTCTGAGTAGATGTGCCATGGGGTGGCTGTTCCTCCCACTGTTTGTTGTGGGCCAAGCAAAGACTAAAATGGTCTGAAAGGGATGACGTATCCTCCACTCAGCCCCTTGTGGAACTCTCAATGCTTGCACAACTCAAAGAGCAGTTCTGCTTCAGCTCTGGAAAGGACTTCCACCTTCTCAAGTTGGGTTGACAAGGACTAGTTTTGCTATTCAACCTTTAAGTGCAAGTGGGAAGAGAACCTGGGCCAATTCTTGCCTCATGGATGGGACAGAGGCCTGGATCTTGCCCCCTCAGGGCACGCTTTCTGGACAAGCAGAGCTCAGATTCTGGTAGTGATGTCTTTGCAACATCCAGGGCACAGAGATTATTAAATTTCACTGCAGGTTCCTGGAACAGTCCAAAGCTAGGAAGGCACAGCCCAATTTCAGCTGAGTGTATCAGCTGCTGCCATTGTCCTTGGGCAGATGTCTCCATCCCTGTCCCATCCAATACTTGTGACCCTCAAGCCTGACCCAAACACAGCAGAGTCGTGTTGCTCAGGTACCTGGAAACTGTACAGCACAGCGATGTTGATCTCCACCAGGGCCTGGTCCTTCCACAACGATGAAGTTTTCCTCATATCCAGATTCATTTTCTTAGCCACCTCCTGTAACAGAACATGGCAGAAGGTGCAAACTTTCAATGGTCAAGAACCATGGACTGAAGATCGCTGCCTGGGGAGAGGAAGCCACAGGAGTGACCCACTCTAATCCCTCTGGTTTTCAAGTGACTGAGGAGGGATGCAGCCCCTCCAAATAACACAGTGATTCCCTTGGAAGGGTAAAGGAGCCTTTGCTGGATGCAGATCTCCTGCACCAGGACCTCCCCATGACTTTGTCTCTAATTCATGCTGTCCCCACTGTGGAAAGTTGCTGAGCCATGGCAGAGTGCTCCAGAGGGGCCATCTGGAGAGTCCCCATGAGTTCCTGAGGAGTCATCAAGTGCTTCAGCCCCACTACATCTTTGCACTTGACCTCTGCCAAGCACACAACCAAGTGCCTGCTGACCCATAAGATGCTTTGAGAAGTCTATAAGGAGCATAATAAGTGTCCCACTCACTGTGTTAGATACTAAATGGCCCCATAGGACACAGAAAAACTTGCCAGTCTATCACACCCTTGGCCACGTGACTCCAGGAGAAAATAAGTGCTCTCTCTAAGGAAGACCTGGATGCCCTGAACTCTCCCATCCAAGGAAACACCCTCCTAGTGTCCAGCTGCTCCGCAGTAACTTCCCACACACCCACTGCACCCTAGGACTGTCAAGCTTCCTCAAGGAGTGGGGGTTACCTCCAGTATGTTGTAGCGAGAGTTGTCACAGTAGTCCCGGACCCCGATCTCAGTGCCCATGTACCAACCACTGAAGGGACAGGCGGAAAACTCCAAGCCGCCAATCTCGAGGAGCATGTTGGAAACTGCTGGCAAACCATACCACTTCAAGCCCAGGTCCTTAAACCATTCAAACCTGCAGGGATACAACAGGGTTAGGTAATCAGCTGAACCTCACCTGCACAATGCAAGGAGGGGAATGGAGACATTTACTTCCTCCACCAGGCTGGAGGACATGTGAGTAGAAAGGTTCCTGGAGGCAATATCTGCCTTAGGGGCTATATGTGGAGAAAAAGATATATCAGCAAGTTACAGAGAGATGTCAGTCCTGGAAGACTTCACAGAAAAGAAAATCAGCCCTGAGGCAAGCGCACAACTTGCTTTCCACCTTCAGGCTCTACCAGCTTTACATCAGGGTGAAGCTACCAGCTTTACATCAGGGTGAAAACCTGGAAGAGGGCTTAGGTAAAGCACCCAAGTCATACCAGGGAAAGGCCAAGCATGTGAGGTGGCTTAGGGTGAACCCAGAGGAGCTGAATCCTGCTGATCACCTAGAACGGTTTCGGGGCTTACTCTGACTTACTTGGGATGCCGGATGGGCACTTCCAGCACAAGCTCTGGGGGTATTTCAAATAGCTCTGGGTCGTTGCCATTGGCTTGGAGGAGCAGAGGCAGGATATCGAAGCGCCCATATGGTGCCTTCCACCCTTGCTGAATGCAGATCTACAGGCAAAACAAAAATAGGGTTTAGAAGTCTCAGAAAACTGCTTGTTCTTCCAAGCATTCTGGGTAGTGACTTGCAGGGCACCGAACAGTGTCTCCTAGCAGAATCGCTGCTCAGCTATCGAGTGAAAACCTCCATCCAAGGGAATTATGAGACAGGGTTGCTTGTCACAGCCAACCCATGGCCGCATAAGGGGGAGTCTGGGCTGAAAATGAGCCAAGAACTAGATCCCCAGGTAGGATCACGGCTCTGAAAAAGCTGCTAACCATATTTGTGCCTGTACTGGTAAAGGAGAAAATGGGTGCGAAAAGCAGAGGAGCTTGGGAAGAGCTGAGTGGAGCGCTGGTGCTGTGCAGACAGCACCAACAGGCAGTGGCAAAAGGCAAAACTCATTTCTGGCTCCCACTGGCCCTGGCAAGCAAGGGGCACATGCGTCCTGCTGCAGCAATTCCCTAAGTGACCCATTCTCAGCAAAGGCAAAATGAGATGAGAGTCTTTCAGTGCAGCTATCGCCAACTCCTATGTGTATGGAAGAAGATTTTACTCCTAGGAAAATATCTAAGGATGTGACAAATCCTTTGTGGGTGCAATAAACCCTGCCTGACCCAGCATGCTCCATGCACTTTCCCCCCAGCCCCATGCCCACGATGCCCAGGAGGGACAGCTTCAGCCAGCACCTCCGTCAGCTCCACATTTGCAGGGTCTCCAAGGATGGTGCCGTCAGGCTGCTTGTAGCCAGCGTAGCGGATGAGCTGGGCATTCCAGATGCGAAAGTCATGCTTGCTGTCTGTCCGCTGCGGGAAGATGGTGATAGCGGATCTGGAAGGAGGAGGCAGCACCAGTGAATGCCAAAGATATTGCAAGGAGAATAGAAAAACTGCGGGGGAAAGGTGCCGCGCTGCCTGCCACCACCCCATGCACCACCTCTACTTGTGGTGCATTTATTGTATTTCTTTCACCAGAAGAAGTCATGGCCAGGTGCACTTCAGCTCTGGAATTTGAGATGTTTCCAGCAATTCAGCTTCAGGCAGAAGCTGGCTGCTAACATGGGGTTTCAGATAGATCTGAAGGGCAGTCCAGGCTCTGCATTTGAGGCAGAATATAGGGAAGGAGGAATGAATAGAAAATCAGCTCTTTAAAGTCCCACAGAGAGCAGGAGGAAATATTGTTGGGCCAGCAAGACACCTTCCCCTGATATCGGATCCCTCTAACTGCAACTATGCTGTCATGTACTGGTTGCTAAAGGAGGCAATGCCAGCAGGACCCACAACTGGGTTGACACACATCCAGAAGCCTTCAGATATAAACCCTGGTGACCCCCTGGTACCTCACCTGAGGTTCCCTTTGTTGGTGGCATATTTGATGTGGTTGCAGATATAATTGAACATCCCATGGGCTGTGGTGCAGTCCCGGGCATCAAACACCTGAAAAAGTAGAAGCAAGTGTGTTGTGCTATAGGATGCTCTGACTCCTAGGGCAGAGCCAAGCAGAAGAAACACAGCATAGGGAAAGTCCTAGAGGCCACTGAGACTTGTTAAGTATCTAAAGCTCCATAACTATGTGTGTTCCCAGCCTTTAAAGCATGTGGATATCTGATCCAGCTCTCCTCTGCTGCTCAGGCAAAAACCTCCTCAATCCAGTGCTCGCAATTTGCTGCTGTTGCTGGCTTATTCACCAACAGTTTTGGTTTCTGCTTGTTCTCTCTTGCAGATCAAGACTTGAAACTGAAATAGGACAGATATCAGTCAGGCCTGAGATCCACTGAGAGGATGGGGAACTGTAGAATGGTTCGGGTTGGAAGGGACCTGTAAAGACCACCAAGTCCAACCCCTTGCAGTGAGTGGGGACATCTTCAACCAGAACAAGTTGCTCAGAGCCCCATCCAACCTGCCCTTGAATGTTTCCAGTGGCAGGGCCTTTACAAGAGGATGGGGAAACCAGGAAAGATAGTCAACAGGACCTTGAGGGAGCCTTGAAGACAGCTTCTTGCAAAACCAGCTCCTCCCAAGGTTTGGAAATGCCGAAAGAAATGGTGGTAGAGAAGAGCTGAAGGCTGAGCTGGGTTCAAAGGAGGACCCGCCTCACCCTGTGTGAAGCAGCCACAGGAATTGCTCAGCAGCACTTGAGCTCTGCTCCAGGCTATGGAGGAGACATCATCTCCACCAAGGGATTCCACCAGAGATCACTAATTCAGATCTTACCCTACACTTCCAGCTAGTCAAAAGGGCACTGGGCCAAATCTCCAGCCGTAGCATCTCTGTATCAAGGAGGAGTCTGTTCTGCTGCCTCTCTTCAGGCAGAGCAATCATTTTGGAAGCAGCACACAAGACATTGGAGCAATACTGGAAACTCTCTAGAGTGCCAGCTTCCAGCTGGCCCTGCTTCAGACACAGACACCTCAGCTCCACCTACCCTACAGGTATTTTTCCAGCTCCTGCTGACTTCCCAGTCTGTGCATCCCCAAAGCTGTCAAGGAGAGCATCACTGCTGTGTGTTGATCACCCCCAACTGTCCCTGTGCAGGTATTTAAAAAGCAAGTTTTGCCTCTCCAAAAACTCCAGTGCATCCTTTGGCAGGCAACCTGCCAGCTGTTTCCAGCTGTGCTGCTGCTCACCTGCAGCTTGGACCACTGAATCCTGCCCACACAGCGGGCTGCATTTCTCCAGGCGTGCTTGGCTCCGTAAATCAGCTCTGTGTCCCGCAGCTGGTAGGTGTCAGTGGCTTCAATCTCCTTGGTCACTTCCTCTAGCCTTTCCATGTGGGCCTTGGAGCCAGATCTGCACGTGTGGGGAGCAGAGGAGATGGCAGTCACAGATCCAGATGGACAGCAGGGAATCCTGCTGCTCTTTACCCGGGTACAAGTTCTTCTTTCTTAAGCACATGTGTGCACACATACACATGCGTGTGTGCTTTTAGATAACCTTGTGGAAATGCAAGAGGGCAGTAATTTGCACAGAGGCACACAACAAATGCTACGAATGAAACTCCACTGAAGAAGCAGCTGAATGTGAATGTCTCACCTTCCTCTGACTTACAAGTGTGAAAGATCAGATCACACATGACATCTCAGCGTAAACGGCAGCCTTGGACTGTGACTTTCTCTGGCCAATACTTACCTCTTGATGGAGGAGTAGTACTGGTCAATGAAGTCCTTAGCTAAGAGGAGCAACTCCTCTTTT
>WAAB01016240.1:0-43674 GCA_013389865.1 Piaya cayana | reverse complement strand
TCATCCAGTCCAACTGCCAGCCTCCTAAAACTGTGTTCTCAAGTGCCAAGGCCACGTTTTCTTTGAACCCCTCCTGGGGTGGAGACTCCCCCACTGCCCTGGGCAGCCTGGTCCAGTGCTTCACCGCTCTCTCAGGGAAAGAATTTTTCCTAGTATCTAATCTAATCCTGCCCTGGTGCACCTCAAGGCCGTTTCCTCTTGACAAAACGCTTCTGGAAGACAAAGACTACAAAACGATGACTTTCCAGCTCTCCAGTGACTTTGCAGACATGACTTTTATAGAGGTTTGTTGGTGTGTGGCACAGATGGGGCTCTTTTTCTGCTGTTTCGTCCCAGATGTGCCTTTTTGCAGTACAAAGATATTGTTGCTAACTGTTCATTGCTTTCTTTCCCCAGGTTGTGCTTCGTAAAACTGAACCCTGTCCTCTTGGGAACCGAACTCCAATTTGGCAGTCGAGGCAAGAGGTAACTGTCTGGCAGACTTCACTGCTAGTAAGAGTTCAACCAATTTCAAACTAACCATTTCCAAACAACTCAGAAGAAACAACCCCCTGGTTCTGCACAGTTTTAGACACCTCATATCTTCCTCTGCACGGAGTTTAGGAGATAGGACCGAGATGGCATTTCTGCTTATTTAAGTGCTGGGATGATTTTTGCCATATGTAATGATCTCTTCTGCCTTCTCACAGTTAATAAGGTGGGAGATGGGAGATGAAAAATCATCCTTACCTTGTATTCCACAAGGAAACAGCATAAGCCTCACCAGTTTGGGGTGACTCAAGCATATTTATTTCCATTGGTAAAGGAAACGCCTCCTCATTTCTCTTTTTTAGCCACACGAGTTTCCAGAGGCTCCTAAATACTAAAAAGCATTGTCATAAAGGGATGATTTGTCAATGCTGGCAGCAGAGCTTTTGCTTTCTGAAGCTGCTCTGGTCCTGGGCCAGATAACACTGTCTGTTCTGATGATGAAATACAAGACATCCTAATGGGGAAGCTGGAACTGGTTCAGAAGGAGGAATAAATGAATGCCGTAGATCTTTAAAAAGCTTGAGAAATCGCCCAGAAAATGCAGACTATTGAGTGCAATTATTTCTCTTTCCACTTTTATAAAGGAAATGTTTTGAGGAAACTGTAGAACATAAACTCTGAAAACAGAGGGTTGTAGGGCAACAAGGCTGTGAGAAATACACTGGGGCACTCTTCCAGAAGGGTTTAATGAACTCTGCAGTGAAAGAAGTCGGTAGATGCAGTTGCTTAGCGCTAATGGAAAACAGGCCACAACTCAATCTGTTCTTCCTTGAGTTCTTACATTGTCTGGCTGGAAACAGAATGATGAAAGGAGGATGCAGGAAGGAAAAGGAAGCGGCAATACTCTCTCAGAAATAGAGGAGATATTTTTGCTTCCTTTACACAACAGTTGGCCCAGAAGAGTTACCTATTCCTCAAGTAGGACCTTGAGATGATGCTACAATACCTGTATTCTGATTTTATTTGTGCTCTGAGCCTTGAATCTGGAGGAGCTGAGTGTAGGTCTTCCCTTGTGTGGAAAGAGAACGTAAACAACCTTATCACGGTTGCCTACGCCATCCACAGTACCAATATTCATTGTCAAAAGCAATAGCAGTGGTGACTGAGCTGGTACCTTGAGCAGTCTTTGTAAGGGAAGACAGTAAATTTAATTATATTGCAGGGGATTCAACACAGATGCGCTTAAAGCAGCCCAAGGGAAGGGGGAACCAAAGAAAATAAGGTTTCCTCCCCTTGTTTTACCCGACATGTTCAGCACTAGAGCAGATACTTCAAGGCCTGCACATCCTTGGTGGCTTCAGTTGCACAGAACTTGTAATTTGAGGTCAAGTATTGGGGGATTTTCAATTGACTCCATGGAGAAGTGGCCCTGCCAGGCTGTTGTAAAGTACAAAGGATTTTATTACATTAAAGATGTTCGAAAATATTGTTGTGGAAGTGAAAGCACCTGTTTCCTCTGGAGTTTACGATTTAGCAAATTAATGGCAAAAAGATTAATTACAAAAAAAAAAAAAACCCAAACCCAAAACCTGCCAAATCCTCAGGAGCCTCAGGGTTGAGCAAACGGCAGAAATCATCACAAAAGCTGATTTGCATACTGCCGAGTCCCTGTTCTCCCCCAGGTTTCTGTGGACAGTAAATTCCCTTTATGCCATTGAAAAAGCACATTAACTTCATGTCTCGCAAGTCACAGAAGCTGTGACAGAGGACTCGTAGGATTGTGAGGTGAGAGGAAAACGGCGCAATCTTACAGTCTGAATTCTTGCAAGAGAGATGAAAAATGTCACCAGATATCAAAGAGTAATTGCAGTTTGGCTTGCTTCTCATCGAGGCGCTATGCTGGCCCATCCATCTGGGCAGATAAAGCTGCATTGGGACACAATGGGCTGTTTTATTGCTCGTTCCCTGGCAGCAGTCGAAAGGTAAGATTCCCTCTTACTGTTTGGTTGAAAAAATGTCTAGAGCAGAAAAACTTTCAGGCACAGACGAGTGCATTTATCAGTTAAACCCAGTTCAGTTCTGCCTAATTCACGTCTGTTTTCTAGGGCACGGTTCTGTTGAAAAGCCTGTCACAGTGACAACACAAGATCCAGAGCAGATGAAAAACGGTAATGTGAAAGCAGAGTCTACTCCAAACCTTTCTCAGGTAATTCTTTTATTAACTCTTAAACTGGAAGGAGGGGTTGGAACACTCAGCCTTTTGCTACCTGATAAAACAGGGAGTTTCTGATGATACCAGTAAGTTTATGACCATTATGCTTTGCTTTAGGAGTGAAAGCTTTGGCTAAAAAAAATGAGTGGGACAGAATACACCTTGTTAGTGATTTTCACTCTTCTTGTTAGCAGGTTCATCATAGTGTACTGGTCTTTAGCTGCAGAGACTGAAGCAAACGTGCCCGATTGCCGTTGCGTGGGAATAATTGAAGCAAAAGCCACAGCTGGATAAAGGCAGGATTTTACGCTGAGTTTGTACTAGGTTCTTGATCCCTGAGGAGGCATGTCCAGGTCTTTGACATCATGAGAATATCAGACTTAAAACATGAAGTCGGGTAAATGTTTTTGAGGTTGTACAGCAACTGTTAATGGTGTTTGCTCCAAGGTCTGCAGATCCAATCCGGGTGGAGAGAACAGATTAATCACAGTAACGTTTAACCCCAAGCAGAGGAACTTATTCTTTCTTTACCTCAAACTCTGTTTGAAATCTATAGGGGTTTGTTATGTGTTTGTTTTCTGTTGAAATAGAGAACGGCCTTTCAAATCAATGTGTAACTGCACCAAATTGAATTGAATTGTTGGGGTTGTCTCATGCAGGGTCAAGAGTTGGACTTAGTGATATCTGTGGGTCTCTTCCAGCTCAGGGTGTTACTAGGATATATGTGGATGTAACTTGCCTGCCTGGTTGTATTTCAGGCACTTGCAAATCCTTTAGGCAGCAGATGGCAGCCAAAGCCCGCTGCAGAACCCGCCTCGGAGCTGCTGATGGGTGAGATGAAGGCAAAACTTATTCTCACTCTGCTCAGCCAGACTGAGCGAACAAGCACAAATGTGCTGACACCTGGAGGACTCAATGTAGTAATGTCGTGTAGAAAGAGGAGCTGGAGCCCGTTCTCAATCCAACACACTTATCAGCATAGATGTAACTAAGGACCCTGAAAGCCAGCTACCTCCCAGAAAAGAGACGGCCATAAACTGAAAAGACGTCTTAATAAAAGTCAATGGCAAATGAATAGAAAGACATTGGCACTGTAGGAGCTCTCCACCTGGTTGGTTTTCTTCTCGTTTCCTAGGCAATCTGAGATTTTAAAAGGACAAGATGACATTTCAGAATAAATGTGTATTAATAAAAAGCAGTTGTTTGCAAACCTGCAGTTCTGCATCAGTTAGACTGCTGGGAGAGCGGTTGCCTGAGGTGGATCAGGAGCTCTGCCAGGCATAAGACCTTGCCGTCGATTCCCCTTAGGATCCTGGATGTATCAGAGCAAAACAAAGCTTAATTATAAGCACTTTGGTTCATTCCCCTACTCTCCATATAAGTGGTACGTGGTGTTCCGGATGCCTCCGGACCCTTGAAGGGAAGGCTGGGTGGAAGAGACCCCAGCTACTGTAGATAAGTGAGCATCCAGCGCCTGCAATGGGAATTGGGAGATTCAGCTGGCAAAAAGCAAGTTCTTTGTCATAAAAAAACTAATAGAGGAGCCTCCCGGATGCAAGCTTTAGTCAAGGAGATACTGTTGTCATTTTAACCAGAGTGTAAATGGTGTGCCAGAGCGCAGTCAGAACCGAAAACAAGGGCTGGGTTTGCCCTTATTATCCAGACGTAATCAAAAGCCATAAAAGGCAAAAGGGCTTCTTAAGAGAATGGCCCCCTGCCCCTTTTTGGCACCTGGTCAGGCAGTGGAAGTAAATGAGAGCTTCTCTCCTTGTTCTGCATCTCTGTGGCACCTCAGAGATGGGGTTGGGCAGCCTCAGAAGTCTCCTGGGCAGCCAGGCCCTGCGCAGGTTGTTCACAGTAACCCAGGAAACCTGCAATAATGAGTGCGCTGAGCCCAGCTCTGTGGAATTGACCAAGTACCTCGGTTTAGCAGACCAGAAGAGCTCTCTCAGATACTTATTAGTGCCTGTGTGAGACAGACCATTCAGAATCTCCTGACTTATGGTACTTCATGAAGCTTGACCTAGAGGAGTGAGTGGGCGTGTAGCATCCTCAGTGCTCTCACAGAATCANGGAGAAGAGGCCAGCTCCCTCCTCTCCACAACCTCCCTTCAGGTAGTTGTAGAGAGCAATGAGGTCTCCCCTCAGCCTCCTCTTCTCCAGGCTAAACACCCCCAGCTCTCTCAGCCGCTCCTCATAAGGCCTGTTCTCCAGCCACTTCACCAGTTTCATTGCTCTTCTCTGGACACGCTCCAGAGCCTCAACATCCTTCTTATGGTGAGGGGCCCAGAACTGCACACAGGATTCCTCCCATCCAGTTCCCACCTCACTGAACACAGGCCCAAGGACAGAGGTGTCCTGTTTCCATGGCTCAGTGCACCTGCCTTCAGCACACCTGTGTAGCACAGTTACAGCTGGAGGTTGATAAATGACCTCTTCAGAGGTGTCCCCGTTTCTGACAGGGCTGTGTTTGGAGCTGCTAGCTGTTTCCTCTGGCTTAGCACGGTTTGGCACCAGTTACAACATCACAAGAAAGTTAAGGGTACGTGAGAGGGTTCATCTGTCAGCTTGTGAGATAAAGAGATAAATGTGTTTGAATGTTCCTCCGGTCCAACCTCTCTCCTTTACCATCTGTATGGTTGGACATGTTTAGACACATGTGACACGGGGAGCTTTACTGCGCCTCCTGTCAGACGCTGACAAGGGGTGGAATGCAGATCAGCAGCAGAGATAGAGATCAGGGGAGCGTGAGGAGTGACACCGTGCCTCCTCAACCAGCTACACCGCCATGCGAGGCAGGTGTAGGGAGGCTCGGGTGCTCTTAAACAGTCTCGGAGGGTGCTGCTGTACATCCTCAAATCACTGCCTGGTGTTCCAGTGCTGGCCTTAATGGCCCGTGACCTCGGATTATGGCCCAGATAGGACCGGATCAAATGTCAGAGGAAACGCGTTCCAGCTGTTAAATGGCTGCTTTAGGATTTGGGAGACTTGAGCTCATTTTCTTGATCTGCTTCCTCAGATTCAAACTGGGACTTGAGGCCACTTAGCCTTTCGGAATTTTGATTTCCTGATGGGAAATTGAGGAAGTTAAAACTGCTTCGACTTGCAGAGAATAGTGTTGGGATAATTGCAAGTCACTTACGGCAAGTGTGAGGATGGTGCAGGTACAGATATGGACTCTTCCTACCCTCTGGGCATTGTTTTTTTTGTATGGCAGACCAAGTCTTTGGAGAGCCAGCATCTAAGCAGCCCAGCCCCAGCACCCCAGAATTCCTATTCCCTGCAGGTCAATCCAAGAAACCTGCTCACCCTCTTCAGGACCAGCCTTAGGACCTCTCCTCCTTTTCAGCTGTACACTGTGACACTCTCTAGTTGAGAACACATTTTATTCAATCTCAGGGGTCAGAACACCAACAGCCAACAGCAAAGTTTGCTTGTTGTTCAAATATTTACTTGCATTGTGACACTTGGCAGCAACTTGGAAGAGGAGCAGGCTCCTCCAAACCTGAGCTGCCACTTCCAGCACGCAGGGAAGGATGCTGGGGACTGATACTGAGCTCCTCAGTCATAGGAAGAGGAGCAGACTCCTCCAAACCTGAGCTGCCACTTCCAGCACGCAGGGAAGGATGCTGGGGACTGATACTGAGCTCCTCAGTCATAGGAAGCTGTTCTGCTCTTCCCAAGCACCCACTGGTGAGGGTGACAGCACACGCTGGTAAACTGTCACACTAGAATTTGCAGGGATAAACAGGAACCTAGCAGAGGAAAAGATGCGCTAACCAGCATTTCTTGCCTCGTTTCTGCTTCTGAGCAATTTACAGCCACTGGAACTGTGGCTTAATAAATGAAGTCTCTCCTCCCTCCAAAACCCTGTCATGTGCTTCAGCAGCAACAGCAAATGTCAGCATGGCGAGGACTCCAAGGTGTCCTCTGGAGAGCTCTGCATCTTCACAGTTGTTCCTGCACATATGTGGTAGCGGGACAATAAAATGTTGCTCTGTGCTGCTCTCCTACAACTGATTAGGTCAGCTGTAAATATTGGGACTGCACGGTAAATACATAGAGGCGCGTTACCAGATTGTGCTGAGTTGTTAAATATAAACGAAACTGTAATTAGATTTATAACGTGTCCCTCCCCCTCCTCATGCCCAATAACATAATTTACCAAAGAGGGCGGGGGTGGAGGGAGAAGAACAAGCCCTCGCAACCTGCTGAAATATCATTATTAACATGCACATGAAAAGTTAATTATGCCAGAGGGAGGTATTTAAGTGAAGTGTCTTTCCATACTCTGGGATTACACCTTGGGGATTATATATTTCTTATTTATCTATTTCTTTTCCCTGAGTTCTCTGCTGCTGCTTAGCAGTGAGGAACGAAAATGTTAGTAGGAGATATTTTGAAATCCCCTAAAGAAATAGCCAAATATGCAGATAAATAGTTGTTCCTGTCCCCTTCAAGGTTTCTCCCTCATCACCGCATAATAAACTCTCTCTTCTCCATCCAGTCAGTGCAGGTGTGTTTTCTGGTATTTAGTTTTAAATGACACCAGGGACGGGTCTTCCACCGCTCCCCTGGGGAGGACGTTCTACCGTGCTGTTCTTATTAGTTGCAGTATTTATTATTTGTATTATAGCGGTGCCTTAAGGCTTCTGCTGGGACCGGGATCCTGCTAGACTGGATGCTGTGTGTGTATGGCAAACGGCAGCTTCTGCCTTAAAGAGTTCTTCTAAACAGAAAGAACAGACAGAGGGTGAAAATGCAAAGGGAAGTAGGAAAGGGTGAAATGAAGTATCAGAAATCATGGAGGAGACCTCACAACACAAAATACAGCTCTTTGGTGATGACTCTTGATAACGTTAGTGTCCTCAAATGAAGACCAAGTGATTTTTATGACTTTTAGCCAAAGACAGAATTGTATCCAATTGCCCTACTACAATGCAAAGTCCTCACTGCGATGATGCTGTTGNTGCTCTCCTACAACTGATTAGGTCAGCTGTAAATATTGGGACTGCACGGTAAATACATAGAGGCGCGTTACCAGATTGTGCTGAGTTGTTAAATATAAACGAAACTGTAATTAGATTTATAACGTGTCCCTCCCCCTCCTCATGCCCAATAACATAATTTACCAAAGAGGGCGGGGGTGGAGGGAGAAGAACAAGCCCTCGCAACCTGCTGAAATATCATTATTAACATGCACATGAAAAGTTAATTATGCCAGAGGGAGGTATTTAAGTGAAGTGTCTTTCCATACTCTGGGATTACACCTTGGGGATTATATATTTCTTATTTATCTATTTCTTTTCCCTGAGTTCTCTGCTGCTGCTTAGCAGTGAGGAACGAAAATGTTAGTAGGAGATATTTTGAAATCCCCTAAAGAAATAGCCAAATATGCAGATAAATAGTTGTTCCTGTCCCCTTCAAGGTTTCTCCCTCATCACCGTATAATAAACTCTCTCTTCTCCATCCAGTCAGTGCAGGTGTGTTTTCTGGTATTTAGTTTTAAATGACACCAGGGACGGGTCTTCCACCGCTCCCCTGGGGAGGACGTTCTACCATGCTGTTCTTATTAGTTGCAGTATTTATTATTTGTATTATAGCGGTGCCTTAAGGCTTCTGCTGGGACCGGGATCCTGCTAGACTGGATGCTGTGTGTGTATGGCAAACGGCAGCTGCTGCCTTAAAGAGTTCTTCTAAACAGAAAGAACAGACAGAGGGTGAGAATGCAAAGGGAAGTAGGAAAGGGTGAAATGAAGTATCAGAAATCATGGAGGAGACCTCACAACACAAAATACGGCTCTTTGGTGCTGACTCTTGATAACGTTAGAGTCCTCAAATGAAGACCAAGTAATTTTTATGCCTTTTAAGCCAAAAATAGAATTGTATCCAATTCCCCTAATACAATGCAAAGTCCTCACTGTGATGATGCTGTCGTAACAGAGTCATTGTACCTGTCTACTGCTTAACCATATCCCTGAGCACCTCATCCACCCATCTTTTAAACACCTCCACAGATAGGAACTTAACCACCTCCCTGGGCAGCCTCTGCCAGGGCCTGAGAACCCTTATGGTGAAGAAACTTTTCCTGCTATCCAATCTGAACCTGCCCTGGCACAACTTGAGGCTGTTTCCTGTTGTCCTGTCACTTGGGAGAAGAGACCAACACCCGCCTTGTTCCCCAGGTCCCTCAGCTACCTCTCATAACCCTTGTTCTCCAAACCATTCCCAGCTCTATTGCACTTTGCTGGATGCACTCCAGCCCCTCCGTGCACAAGTGGCACAAATGGAGTGGGTGTGAAGTCTTGTGCCTGTGTCCATATGTGAAAAAACTAGGCAGCAGCTGTGATGCTAACTGAGTCAGAGCAGACCATGCAGGGTGAGGCTGAGGAGCCCTGTGGGGTCCAGGTGCAGCAGGGATCTCCGTTTCCGTAGTTGACATTGTTTAATCTCTCCCTGTGCCCCTATCTCAGTATTTCTTGGCGAAAAAAAAGTTACCACAGTCCAAATCCAGCCCCAAAGAAAGATTTGTTTAGATCTAAAAGTGCCTCCTTTGCCTGCAGTGCACTAAATAACTTATTTGCCAGTATCTCTCAAAAAGCTCCTTTCCTACACAGATCCACTTTGTGGAATCTGTCACCTGCGTTTGCCTGAGTAAAGAAACTAAACAGGCTGCAGAGAAGGGACGGTGTTACTAAATCCACGCTGAACTCAAATCCGCTTAAGAACATCTGACCATATTGTCGGGCAAATGGGTATAATGCTGTTAGTGTAATTCTCGGTCTTTTAAAGCAAGGAGCTATTTTCCAGGGTTATCCAGGAGTGATATGACTTCGGGGGAATCTGCACTTTACATATTTAACAGAAGCGTGCTGAGCTCTTTAACATATCATTGCTGTACTTTTTGACATCAAAAGGATTGCATTTCCATACTTGGATGAATTAATAGGATTTGCATGTCACCCTCATTCTGTACTTTCTTTGCCGAGTTACACTGCAGGAATTTGAAAGGCGGGGAAGCTACGGAGGTGTGTGTGCGTGTGTGTGTGTGCGTGTGCAGACTCAGGCAATAACACACTGCGTTTGAAACAGGTCTTGAAGCTGACTTTAAAGGACTAATATTTTCTACAATGTGCCTGTGTGGATGTTGCCTTCCAGCCTCAGCCAAACAGATTTCCTGGGAAGAGCTCTGCACACAACAGCAAGGCTGGAAACCTTCTCCCGTCACCATGCAGTTGCCTCGTCCCACTGACTCCACATTGCTCCTAAAGCTTTTAAAGCTGGTCCCGTAGAGCTTAGGAACCCACAGCTGGGTCAGGAAGAGAACTCAGGGCTCCTTAGAGTACCTGAGCCATTATGATTCCACTCATTGAATTGTTTTCTGCCCATTGGGACCTCAAGAATCACGGTGAAGCAAATGCCCATTCTGCTTCAGGCTTCCAAGGGGTAACGTTTCACTTCACAGACCATAATCTGCCATTCAGATTCTTTATCCAGTCTTCCTTCAAGTTAAAAGCAAACAGCACTCCTGCCCCGACTGTCTTGAGACATTTCAACAGATATTCACAGCGATAGCAGGAGGAGGTGATATTGGATACAGATTTGGTGGTACCTTTCTTATCCAGTTCACACATCCTTTCCCTGATCCTGCGGCTGCTGAGCAGTTTTGTATTTCTCTCCATCTTCACTGTATTTACAGAACGCCTGAACCCACCCTGAGGTGCCCCTCTAAAGCAGAGCTGAGTGCTGGTCGTTCCTGGACGCACTTGGAATCCTATGCTTGAGTGGAACTTTATCCTTTCAGGCAGGTCATACTATGTCTGGAGTTACTTTTACACTTGACACTAGCAGTCATTAATTACCATCTGGCTGATTGACATATCAGTGAGTAGCAGCAATATAATACTTTCCCGAACACTGAAGCCTTCTCAGAAGAGCGTTAACTGGCCTTGACACACTTTAGTTTGGACTGCTTATTCCGTGGAGAGATCGGATTTGTATTTATTCAGTCCCTGTAAAACTACCACCCAAGCACTATCCCCCTGGACGCGAGCTGAGCTCAAGGCACGCAGACCCTGACTGCGGCACGGGGAATCGGGATGGAGAAGAGGAAAAGAGAGAAGGCAGTTTTGGAAGTGCCAGCTTAGGAGCTGAACTGCTGTTTCGCTGCCAAAATCCTGGCTCAGCTCCACCGGTGTGACCCACGTCTACTGGCAGCCTCGCTCAGTTTTGACAGCAGCTTGCATCGGTGTCACCAGTGTGGGACCACCGCGTTCTCCCTCCATCCTTGCAGTTTTGGTGCCATTTGTCCAACACTCACAATGCAAACATTTGTAAAAGCCTACGCTGCCAGGAGTTCCCAGAGAATCCAGGCACACCCTTCTTTTAGAATCTGATATGGAATTCGTGTTGTGCTTTTCCAGAAAACAGCCGTTCCTGTTGAGTTCAGTAGATTTTCCATCCAAACTTCCACTGAATTTGTGCGTTGCGGCCGGCTGGACAGGAGAGAAATGTTAAGTTTCGTTTATCCCCGTGCCTGCAATGGTGAAGTGGTGCTGGTGCAGACTCCCTGTTCCCCAGCTCACCAGTGCACCTCCAGCCAAGCTCACAAAACTCCTTTCTGCAAGAACAGGTGAGAATTCAGTCTCCATAGTCTTCTCAGCCTTTTACATCCACGCTGGAGCTTCTACCGAGGGGCCAGCTGGTGTCAAATGCAATTTTGGCTTCAGTGACTGCCGTTCCCTCAGAGGGATTGATTGTAACATCGTGTTGTCAAAAAGCAAATAAATCAGGCTGGCTTTAAATATCTTCTGTAGCCTGTCAATATTTTGGAGCTGGGAATGAGAGGAACTTATGAAGACGCTCTAAAAGTTTCACCGAGTAATTCCATGTGTCTGTCAACAAGAGGGAGAATTGCTGATAGCACATGTTGAGAGACGTCATTTGGAGCTGAGAGCTGCCTTTTAGCATATGGAACCCACCACCCCAAGAAATTAGAGGCAAATTGCATGGGGACAGACATGTCTAATTCCCAGGGCACCATGTAACTAATCACGTTGCTGATCTTGGCAGCGTTTCTTGTGCCTTGCTCTGGCACACAAGGCCTTCGCTGTTGTTCAGTCTGGATTAAGTGGGTTTGCCCTGGCTGGTAATCACTTTGTCACGCACCAGTGCCACTAAATATGACAGGACGTGATACATGTACTTACATGGACGAAAGAGAACTCGAGAAGAGAGACGAGCACCGGTGGGGAAAAGCTGATCTTGCTCTGGAATCTCAGAATTGCGGCTGGGAGTCTGATTAACGAGCCGGCCATTTGGTGAAACCTCTGTTGGACAAGCAGGGAAGGACGAAGAAATGTCTTAGCAACGGAGAGAAGGCTGCTGGAATCAGAAGTGAAAGTTAATAAATCCAGTTTGCTGTTCTGTGTCCAGCTTTGGCTGCAGCATTAGGAGAGAGGAACAAACTGTGCCCTTCTGCTGACTGGGCACAGCAGGCAAAGAATCCTAAAGGGAAGTTTTAAAATATCAGACCATAATTAATTTACCTGCTTTGAAACAGAAAGGAATAATCTGATTTTTGTTTCTTCTCATTTTCCTGACTTTACAGAAACACAATTACTCTTTCTCTTGGCTGAAATTGGGGTTGCAGAGTTGCTTTCACAGCTACCCTCTGCTCTCACAGGGATCTCCCTGATTTTCTCAGCCTTGTTCTTGCTAGCTGAGGGAGTCTGGTAGAATTCCCTGTGCTCTGAAAGCGGCTCCTCCTTAACCTTCTCTTCTATTTTCAGGGCACTGAGTGCACCCAGGCCGAAGGCCCCTGCTGCGCTACTGAACAGGCTGGGTATGTCCTGGCTCGGCAGCACTACCAGCCAGAACGCTGATGAACAACGGCAGCACGGCAGGAGACTGAAAGGGATTGAGATCAAGAACCCAAATCTTCCCATTGAAAAATAGAGAGGGAGCACAACTAACTCTGCGTGAGTAATGACTGATTTCCATTACGTCCCCTTGGGTCAGGAAGCATTTGAGTGCATCATTTTTAAAGATGACTAAAGCCAGCCGGCATCACAATGCTATTAATGCCTCCTGTTGTCTTGCAGTGTGGGTGTCATCCTTCAGCCATGTAGTCTCAATACAGATATTTCACCCACCCTGGATTTTAGCGTTGTCCCCGTATCTGGCATTAATCAGCGTGACTCCTCTGCCTGGCTAACACAGCATGGGTATCACAGGCACGGTCTCACAGCCGCAGTGAGGGATCCACTTTATTTCTCCACGTCATTCTCTTTCTCCTTTTCATGTTGGCACCATTTTTCTTTCTTTACAGATCACTCTGTTGGTTCTCTTCCAGATCTCTGTCTCCTTATGGCAAGGGTTTCTAGTATCTGTTGTTTCCAAGGAATAACCATTTATAACCAGTGACCAGCTCACAGATTCCTCAGATGCTTGACACATGGAACCGTCCCTGAAGGGATGTAAAAGATGTGTAGATGTGGCACTTATGGACGTGGTTTAGTCGTGGACTTGGCAGTGTTGGGTTTATGGTTGGACTTGATAATCTTAAAGGTCGTTTCCAACAGAAAAGATTCTGTGAGCTGTGCTCAGCTTGGTGGATCTGAGCACTCAGAAACCCCACGTTAATTTTGCCATTTAAAGGACCTTGCATCAGCCTCACGTGAAGTCCAGGATTTCTTATTTCTCTGTCTTTCTCATCCAAGGACAAGAAGGAGCAGCAACATTAGAGGAATGTGGGCCCTCAGCTGATTCTGTCAACTCTGTCCCTGACTACATGCCCTTAGTTCAGGAGGTATGAGAGGGCAGCACACCTCTGGGAGCACCCCACACCTCTGGGACCTCCACACACCTCTGAGACCTCCACACACCTCTGGGACCTCCACACCTCTGGGACCACCACACACCTCTGGGATCTCCACACACCTCTGGGACCTCCACACACCTCTGGGACCACCGCACACCTCTGGGACTCAGCAGGCTTTGGCTTCCCATCCTGGCCCCTAACAAACGGTGACAGAGGTGAGTTAAGCTTGGCAGTTCTCGCTCTCTTGATGTACTGCTTTGCCTCCTCTGCCTGACGGTTAATTGCAAAACTCCTACTGACTTTAACAGTGATAGGACATCAGCTGAGGGTGCCAAGGGTCTTGGCTTCTCTTACAGCAGGTTTTGAGCAGCAGCAACATTAGCAACGTATATTGTGTTGCTGGCTTTGGTGCGTTGGGCCCAGCAGACGATACAGATGGACTCTGAGTGTGCTGTGAAACAAGAAATTGCCTGGACTAAGCAAAGCCCTTACAGCTTAAGGTGCACAAGTATTACCCCTCTCAGCTTGTTCCTAGAGACAGGCACACAAGTGAGCATTTGTCTCGATCAAGGTCTACCGGAGCAACCTACAGGAAGGGTATTCAACCACAAGAAAGCTCCAGCTGTTTTTGTTTAACTGCTTTGTGCTTCCAGGTTTTAAATTCTTGAGGTTATTTTGCTTCCTAGCCCATCCCTGTAACTCTGAACATATTTCTGTGCTGTTCAGGACTGCAGCAGGGGCAGGCATCCATGTGCTCAGGGACTGAGCTCGATTCATTACTTTGTCAAAGATCTGACATGACTAAAATCCAAGTCATGTCAACAGATTGCAGATGTTTTCCCCTCCACTGACACACCACATCCTGCAGGGAAATCACAGGGGTGCAATGCCTGTCTGAAGACGTTAGCTTGACTGCACAAGATCTTCTTGGAGGAGCTGGGCCTCAGTAGCCAGCTCAAAACATTGCTGAGGCTTTTGGACGCAGCAGAACTAAAAGCCTGAACCACAGCACAAGATGTCCAAATATCCCTCTGGGAAATTCAGGAGTTCTGAAATGGCTCAGGAGGAGGCGTGCTTTATCTTATTGTTAGTTTGTGCTTGGCCTTCTGCAGTAGCTCCTCAGCGTTTCGGTCTGAGGAGCACACAGGACTGAAGAGCCCATTGAGGAGCTTCACTGCTTCTGGGACACAGCTTATCAGGTGCAAATTTTGACTAAGGAGCCCTCTGGAGATCAGATAAATCACACATTGCTAGTGCCTGCTGAAGGCCAGGGCTGCTCACAAGCCTTGTTCCAGCTGCAAAGCTGACAAGGACTGGAAAGTGAGGACTTCTACAAAATCCAAAGGTCAGGGTTGGTCTCTTCTCCTGGTAGCGAGTGACAGGACAAGGAGAAGTGGCCTCAAGATGTGCCAGGGGAGATTTAGGTTGGATGTGAGGAGGAATTTCTTTATGGACGGAGTTGTGAAGCATTGGAAGAGGGTTGAGTCCCCATCCCTGTGTTTCCAAAGGAGAGTGCTGGAGAATTGGCCTTGATTTATCCCAAGCTGTGGGATGAAAACTGGTTGTAGAGTCTCTCAGTGCTTTTTGAAGTCATCGGAGGGACAAAAGCATGGCCAAAGGGCAAGAAATTATAGATCTAATCTAGGCAGAATTGCCTTTGGTGGTACCTCTTTCTCCACTGATAAGGGTAAGTGTACTTCTGATTTATCTACCTTAGTGAAATCTGTTGGTATAGGTGGGATGACCGGGACTCAAATCTCTTGAGATCCAGCCCAGTAGAAAAAAAACCCACAGGAACATTATCTCCCTACTAAATGGATGCTTTGGAGTTGTGCTACAAAGAGACCTTTGTAGCGCTTATATTTATTCTCCTGATAAACCATCCTGACTCCTTCAAAGCCAGTGAATTAACATCTAAGTCAAACCTTTAATGTTCCTTGGACTTGTAGCGCTTGTCGCTTTCTGCCTGTGAATTCTAAAAAGGGCCTGGGGTAAATAAATAATGCAGCGTGCATATTGCTTCTGTGAAATTTGTTCCCAAAGAATAACTTACTCAGCTCTGTAGTGCTGGGGATCCTTTTATAACATGGCTGTGATTGATTCCCCAATGCTCTCGCTCTGAAAACAGCATCTGTAGAAACAGTCAATAACAACACGGAGAGGGAAGTTAGCAGAAGCAGAGAAGGAAAAAAACAAAAGAAAGAAGCAAAGACACAATGGTTCAGGCTGACAAATGCAGGAAATCTCTCACCTATGCCTAAAAATAACATCATTGTCATGCAAAAATCCCAAAGCGTTCCCTATATTTAGAAAGTTTCATGCCTTGGTTTACTTTTCCAAGGCTCCCTTGATTCACTCAGAGCTTCAAAGGATTAAAAAAAAAGAAAAGCTCTTCTGGGAGCCGCTTATTGACATCATAACTAAAATATCATTGCCCTCTGCAGAGCGGCGGTGCTGGTTCGTGCGGTGCGGTGCAAAGTCCCGCTAAGCCAGTTTGCACTCCAAGGGCTTTTGAGGGAGGGGGTTGTGGTTTTGCCTTCCCCTCCTAGAAGGCTGTACAGAAATAGATGGGATGTGCACTGTAGGAGGGAAAGCAGAGCCGTACACTGTAATTTTTTTAAAACCTGGACACGAAAAAAACTCGAAAGAGAAATCCAGAGGTTTCTAGAAGCACACGTCCTTGTTTCCTCCCATCTCTCACCAGTCGCTGATGTAGTAGAATCAGTCCTACTCTGAAGTGTGCTTTCTATGCTTTGATCACATCCAGTCTTTTCCCCCTCACCATTACATCTAAATTTTTCCTTTGCTATCTAGCATAGCATATGGGTGACTGAGTATTAATATAGAACAGTTTGGGTTGGAAGGGACCTCAAAGCCCACCCAGTCCCACCCCTGCCATGGGCAGGGACACCTCCCACGGGATCAGGGGCTCCCAGCCCCATCCAACCTGGCCTTGAACCCCTCCAGGGATGGGGCAGCCACCCCTGCTCTGGGTGCCATGGGCCAGGGCCTCCCCACCCTCACAGCAAAACATTTCTGCCTAACATCTCATCTCAGTCTCCCCTCTTAGAGCTGAGAAACATTCCCCCTCATCCTGTACCTGCACTCCCTGATCCAGAGCCCCTCCCCAGCTTTCCTGGAGCCCCTTTCAGCACTGGAAGCTGCTCTAAGGTCTCCTCGGAGCCTTTTTTTCTCCAGGTTGAACAACCCCAGCTCTCTCAGCCTGTCCTCATATGGGAAATGCTGCAGCCCTCAGATCATCTTGGATGGAAGATCACTTGGGTGGAAGGCCCTGGGTTCAGGTGCTTTTTAAGCATGCCACAATCTCAATTTGGAGGTGATAACAAAGCTCAAATCGATTGCATTTCTCATGGCGTTAGATTTTACTGTGAGCTTTTCACACCCCAAACAATCCCCAGCCTGCTCTGCACGTCTCCCTTCCCATGGGGAAGAGAATTTGACAGGTCTGGGAGAACCAGATCCACGCAGAGGTAAACATGACTTAGGTTCGCAAGAATGAGCGCTTACCAGGGTCAGTGCTGGTGCCAAGGACTTTGAGTCTTTCCCATGGAAAAAATTTAGGTTTTCCAGTAATGCTCTAATTATCGCCCTGTCATGTCACAAAGCAAACAGGTTGGCAAACCAAGGCACCGAACTAAATAATCTGTGGCATAATCCAAACATATAATGGTAATTAAAGCTGACAGCTTAATAAGATACTGAAATTCAAATGTACAGTAGTAATCTACAATTAAGTAATCTTTTGTAATAGCACCCTGCCAGCTTGTGAGATCTCAGGTAGAGTGCTGTGTACTGTTTCGCAGCAAAAATATTGACACAGGGAAAAGGTATCCAGGCAATGATCGGGCAGACGTTGAAATCAGCCTGCAGAGTACAGGGAAGGGGACAGTAAAGGCGGTGATTCATTTCAGTCATTCAGTTGCTGCCACTGGCGTGCATTCAGAGCGGCTTGCTGTGATTGGGAAGGACGTTTTCTGCTGTTTTAAGGGATTTTGATGCCTGACTTCTCTGATGAGATTTTTGGCAGTCTGTTGCCTCACCTCAGAAATCACAGAATCACAGAACGGTTTGGGTTGGAAGGGACCTCCAAGCCCATCCAGTCCCACCCCTGCCATGGGCAGGGACACCTCCCACTGGATCAGGGGCTCCAAGCCCCATCCAACCTGGCCTTGAACCCCTCCAGGGATGGGGCAGCCACCACCGCTCTGGGCAGTCTGTTCCAGGGCCTCCCCACCCTCATTGTAAATAATTTCTTCCTAATGTCTAATCTAAATCTTTCACCCTCCAATTTAAAGCCATTCCCCCTTGTCCTATCATTCCAGGCCCTTGTAAATGTCCTTCCCAGCTTTCCTGGAGCCCCTTCAGGTACTACAAGGCCATTATAGGGTCTTATAAGTAATTGCCTTCTGTTCTGATTGTATACGTTGTATATTGATATTAGTTTGTCTCATTATTATCTAAAATCCCTGTCTCTGCCTCCCTCTGATCTTTTCTTTGGCAGAGCCATTGTTTTAAAAGCCTAGAATGATAATAAAGTATAGGGAAAACACTTAGGAGAGCCATCCATTTCCCAACCTGTCTTCAGTTAATTAATACCCCACGTTCTCAAGAGGAGGAGAAATCTTAGCTTCTTCGCCAAATTAGGGGAGGAAGAGACGCAATAAAATATTCTGCCGGGCTGAAGTCGTTTTTGCTTGCAGTGCAGTTCTGAGCTACAAGTTTTGTCTGGGAGCAGAGCACCCACCCCGTCCTCAAGGGAAAGGTTTTGGTTTGTGGGGTTTGAAGGCTGGAAGAGGCCCCTCCTCATGTGTGCCTTTGTGAGTAGTGCAGCAGTTGCCAGCACAGGTTCCCATTTACCCTCCCGCCACGGTCTCTTTACAGGAAACCTCGCATCCTCACTCGGAGTGTGCGGTAGGAGCTGGTGTGTTTCCAGTTGCAACGCTGGCTTGTCCTTCCTGCAGAAACTGCACTGGGCCGCGTGCTGGCATTCAGACATGGACTTCTGGCCCTTTTAGCTACTTTACAGGCAGGAGACGCAGGCTGTAGCTCAGGCTGGTGACGAGTGACCCTTTCATTCTTCCCTCCTTTGGCTTCCAGTTCTGTCCCATCAGTATGCTCACAGGCAGAAAGAAGTGCGCGTACCGAGCAGGGCTGAGCTGGGCTCACCCTGCAGCAATCGGGTGTTCAGAGTGGCCAGGGTGTCACCAGGGAAGGATTGCTTGAAGCAGAGGTGTTGGAAGACAGAATTGCATGTGCAGCACGATCCTGGACATTGACTGCCTGCAGCTCCGCACCGGAGAGTGCTCTGCCCTGATGAAAACTAATAGCAATAAAGAGAAATCAGAGAGAGCTGAACATTAAGGAACTTTAAGGGTGAAAGGTTTGGGTTATTAGATATTAGGGAGAAATGTTTTGGTGTGAGGGTGGGGAGGCCCTGGAACAGGTTGCCCAGAGCAGGGGTGGCTGCCCCATCGCTGGAGGGGTTCAAGGTCAGGTTGGATGGGGCTGGGAGCCCCTGATCCAGTGGGAGGTGTCCCTGCCCATGGCTGGAGGTGGAAGTGGATGGGCTTTGAGGTCCCTTCCAACCCAAACCGTTCTGTGAATTTATGATTTCTGAGGTGACGCAACAGTGAGTTTGAATTACTGAAGACGCAGACAGAAAGGAACTTGCAGCTTCAGGGCTTCCTGGTCCTTGCAAGTCTAAATTTAAGCCAGAATCCTGCTAAACCCAGTACTAAGTCTGTTTGAGATTTTTCTCTTCACTTAGGAAGGCTTAAAACACTTCTTAGCTGTATACCATCTACAGAATGAGACTGTGTGTGAAAGAGGGCTCTCCCGTGGGTTGTTTGGATTCCAGGTGTATCCTAGAGCAGTGTAAAGTTCATATGTGTTAGTATAAAACATCAAAAATGTAGAACAAGGCAACAATACAAGTTTAATGCCAGGGGCTGAATAACTACTTTTTCCTGGCTAATTGATCATGTTTCTCAAATGACCTAATTAGCCTGGTAAGATGTACCAGGGAGTGGGTCTTGCTTAGTGTGGTGCCTCACGGCAGATGTGGCCAGGTTGGTCGAGCAGGCTTGTCAGAGCCATTATGTTCATGTCCACACTAACCAGCCAGGAGCCGTAGGATCAGGATCTCTACAACGTTCACCCCTTGGCAGTGTTTTCCCAAAGAGAAACCAGGGACTTTGTCAGGGAGAAGTTTCCTGATGAGAGATTAGAATCATAACCAAATTAAACGATTGTCTCTAACTAATTAGATTAGTTTCAATTGAATAATGAAACCTTTAGCTGTATTTAATGTAACATGCCTGAAGTCCAACGATTAGTTTCCTGAATGAAGCTAAACAATTAAAACCACAATCTATTTTATAGCTTACTTTATAGGAACGATTGGGGAAATTATTACTGCTGAAGTTTGCCAAGGAAATACGTAGTTACAAGACTAGGAGCAGTCAGGACGGTGGATGAGTGAGAGGTGAGACATTCTGAAGGTGCCGTGGTTGTCCAGAGAAGGGCAATGAAGCTGTTGAGGGAGCTGGAGAACAAGTCTTACAAGGAGCAGCTGAGGGAGCTGGGGGTGTTGAACCTGGAGGAGGCTGAGGGGAGACCTCGTTCCTCTCTACAACTCCCTGAAAGGAGGTTGCAGTGAGGTGAGTGCTGGGCTCCTCTCTCAAGTGACAGGCGATAGGATGAGAGTAAAGGGCCTCAAGTTGTGCCAGGGCAGGTTCTGATTGGACAGCAGGAAAATTTCTTCACTGAAAGGTTCTCAGACCCTGGCAGAAGCTGCCCAGGGAGGTGGTGGAGTCCTCATCCCTGGAGGAGTTTAAAACTGGGTAGATGAGGTGCTCAGATTTGGTTTAATAGCGGACAAATACATTTGGACTCAATGATCTCAAAGGTCTTTTCCAACCAAGCAGTTCTGTGGTTCTGTGAACGTGAAGCTCAGTAGCTGTTAAGCACTCGTTTCCTTTGTGGACATTCTTAAGTCTCAGAGAGAGCCCCTTGCACAGTCTAGCATAGCTACACAAACCACTCAGTACAAACCAGAAGTGGCACACGGGGAGTGAGGACACATGAGCAGTTGTAAGCTTTTACTTTCTGTAAACCCGCCTGTGAGACCTTTTGAAAACATTCCTCTTTGGTTCTGAGCTGAACTTCCAGTCCTCTCAGGAGATTTGCCCATTTGTAATGACTAATCCTATTTTGGAGGTTGCTGGGCAATAGGGTCCTTTTATTTGCTTGGAAGGAAGCTGAAGCATTTCAAGCAGCATGAATTCCAGCCTGCTACAAGTCTCCCAGCTGGCAGAACAGCTTGAACATTCTGTATTTTTGATGAAATCTTTGATCACCTCATTGCGAGATTTGGTTGCCTACTCTCAGCTCTCTGGCAGCTCTGAGCACAACCTGCCATTTCGGGATGGGATTTGTTCTTTTACGGATTAGGCACATTAAATAAATACAGCTAACTGTCTGAAAGATCTCCGGATCAATAACGTCATGGACACAGGGGTCTGGAAACACAACACGCGACGTTTTCAAGTAAAATCGATGTCACTCAGACCTCCCTTTGTTTGTTTGCTGAGATCCTCCTGAGGTAGGGTGCCTGCCCTGCTTTCGATAAACACGGAAGGCATTGCTGGTCCTTGTTACCTTGGAGATCTTTCTCTGTTCCCAGGATACCACCTAAATCACAAGGGAATATGGCCATGGAATGAGCCTTCAGCTCCCACCACTGCAAGAGTCTCTACGTGACCCTGGTCAAGATACTTAAGCTGCAGCTCACTGATGTCAAAAGGGTTCATGGCAAACCCTTGCCCTCTCTCCTCCAGGGCAGAGTCTGTCTCTCACCTTTGCACCTGAAATGAGTTAGAAATTGGCTGAGATGCCATCGCTAAATAAGCCGCAGTGAACTAGAACGTGCTGTGCCCTCCACCCAGATCAGTGCAGCGAAGCTCTGCCTTACTGCTAGGAGAACAAAGAGAAAGACGTGAGGATCCTAAGAGGAAATACCTAACACCTACCAGCAGAGCCTCCTGCCATGGAACAGCATCACACCAATTCTAGTGAATTTAAGTTGACTCTGCTCTCCTCTTCTTGGCTATCAAAACCCCTAAAGCAGAGAAACTTCGTCGCTACAGAGCCGCCTCTCAGCAGCTATGCTTTACCCAAGCTGAGATCCCATCTCTGGCTGCTGCTGAGATGCCCTCTTTATCTATATCATAGCTTTTCATGTCTCATAGCAGCAAAGGAAAATTAGGATATATGACTCACATATTAACTATGACAACAGGGGAAAAGGGTTTTGTCATGGGGGAATTCCTTTCCCAATGTCAGCTGATTGAGACAAACAAAAGGAAAAATACACTGCAGGGTGTTTCCTTGAGTTATTGTATGGGTATAACCATGCCCTGCACACACCAGCTTGCGCTGGTTCTGGGTTTGGCACGGCATGAAGGAACCTGAGAGCCTGCTCCCTCTGTGCAATTGGGGCTGAGGGGTTACACCTTGTGCCCCACAGCTACACAGCTAACCCAGACCCACGATAAGTAGTTAAAAGCCACAGCCATTTCAGTAACTGCAGCATGGCTACAGAGCCTTTCCCATTCCTTATGTGAATTCAAAGGCCAGGTTCAGCAAAACAAAAGGTAATTTTGCATCTTGGACACGGGGCATGGAGAGCCTTCAAACTGGCTCTGTTGAGTTTAGCAAGTACAAAACTGAAGGGAAAGGGGACCCACACCCATTAAATCCCTGCAGCATCCTTGCGCAGCCCTGTGCTCACTACAAGCAATTGTGTCTATTAGCTCCCACGCCTCCTTCTTGGATAACGAATCCTGAGGCCAGTGATTAAAAGGGATTTTGGCAAGTTGGAGCCTATCTTCTCACAAGCTCCCTTACTTGACTCAGATTCACCAATCAATCAATGTACATCTCTCTATCACAATAAAGCCATCATCTCTATACACAACTTGTCAGGAATGACAACTCCTCATTCTAATATTATGGGAAATAGATACGCCTTGGAGGAAACACCTGTTGGATCCCTAAAGTGGGAGATGGGGGGAAGAGACAGCAGGAAACCCACTACATAACAGCATCCACCCTGCCAAAGCCAAGCACGTTCTGATTTCACGAGACGTTCTTTAGTTCAGGGTTCCTTCTGCCATAGACTCTGCAATTACCTGATTCTTGGGGAAATCGGATTTTCCTGAGAGACTCGTAAATCATCCGGCACTGGACTCTGAGGAGCCTGAGGTTGAGGGCACTCAAAGTGACGTGCTGCAGTACCCAACAGAGAGGCAGAAAGAGTCTTCGATTGAGCTGCAGTCACTTGCAGGTTAGCTGGGTCACAAATTGACTCTGCGGTGTGGGCCCAGTTATCCATCTCAGCTCTGCATGAGTCCAGAAAGAAAAAAGTTGCATTCACGTGATGGTGTGCATTGCTGTGTCTGTGCTCCCTTTCTTTCTCTATCCCATTTTCCTTTGAGGTCCTTGCCACTTAACATTGCTCTGAGTAGAATCATAGAATCATTAGGGTTGGAAAAGATCTCTAAGATCAAGTCCAGTCATAAACACAACCCTACCATGCCTACTAAAACATCACCCCAAACACCACATCCCCATGTTCTTTGAACCCCTCCAGGGATGGAGGTTCCACCACTGCCCTGGGCAGCCTGGTCCAGGGCTTCACCACTCTTTCAGTAAAGAAATGTTTCCTAATATTCAGTCCAAACCTCCCCTGGCACAACTCAAGTAAAATTTCGTCTTATCCTATTGCTGATTACTTGGGAGAAGAGAGAGTGCNTGGTTCAGTGCTTCACCACTCTTTCAGCAAAGAAATGTTTCCTAATATTAAGTCTAAACCTCCCCTGGCACAACTCGAGACAATTTCCTCTCATCCTATCGCTGATTACTTGGGAGAAGAGTGTGTATCAAAAAAAAGCATCAGAGATGAACTGCTAGTGCTACAACATGGTAAATCATTTCTTTTTTGCCTGTTTCCCCAGCCACGGCCTAATATAAACCAGTCGCTCATGTTACCATGAATCACAGTAGATAATGAATATCTTAGCTGCGCTAAAAGATGGTCAGACGCGTCCAAGATGTTTCAAACTTCATTTGAGGACTAACATAAGTGATTAACAGTTGTCTATAGCATTAGGAGGCAGGGAGTGGAAGTCCTTTTATCAAATTGTTAGCTGCCAACAACTTCCCGCTGACAGGCTATCTTTAAATTCTTCATAATGCTTTTGCAAAGCCCTAAAGCTTTGTTGAATCCCTCGCCTGCCGACTTCCAACATCAGCTCTTCCACTCCTTGTCACAGGAAAATGTGGCTGAAGTGAGTCTTAATGCCAAGCGCACACGTTGAGGGCTGTGCTCGTTTGATTTGATTCTGTGCTCTTACCTACAGAATAGCAGCAAAGCCTCAGGAATTGGAGCTTATTTCTGTCTCCTGTATTTTGTGCAGAAAGAGACAAAGAGGTCGAAGCCTCCTCACAAAGCAGCTCCAGATAAGAAAAGACTGGAAGAGTGGCACTTTCGGTCCCCAGAAATCTGTGCGTGTGAGAAATGCAGGGAGAAAGCGCCTCTGGGTCCCTGTGTGACGCGGGCAGGTGGCTCCAGCGGCTGGATCTGGAATGCCCTGCCCCACCAGGACAAATGCCCTCACATCCTTCCCCTGCCTTGCTACCACGGCCTTGAGGCTGATTTAGCATCAGCATGTGGGCCGTGCAGCTCACATCCCATCAGGGAATCATCTCATTGTTGTTTGAATGGCTCCCAGATCCGCACATATGTTAACCTTTTCCTTTGGGGAGGAGCGGAGCTTCACACACACAATGCAAACTGCCTGTGCCTGGGAAGGCTGCTGCAAAGCCCCTTTGCTCGCTCTCAGGCCCACGCTGAGAACATGGAGCTTGTCTGGGCTTGGCTTGCTCACCACCACGGGCTATAACGCTGCGATCGCAGCGCATCGGAGCGCTTTCCCTACCTCACCAGGCTTAATTAATTGGCACAGAGGTATTACGCGTCATTGCAAAATATCATAATTCGGCGTATTCCATCCAATAATTAACAAATACAGCAGGCAACAAGCAAACCCCATCTTAAGAATGGGTAGTTAAGTTTTTCTTAATTACAACCACTGAACCGAATCTGCCCCTAAGCAATGCACATGTAATCCCAGTGAAGTCAGCGTGGTTGTGCAGAATGCTCTGAAACAAAAATAGTCAGAGAGTTATCATCTCGATTGCAGCGATACTTACAGGCCCCCACTAAGCTTAGGGACTTCAGCTTTATTTAGAGTTGTAAGCATGAACAATAAAGGCAAACTAAGTCAAACTGAGAAAAAAACATAGGAAGAGACAAGGATGACTGGGAGTTACACAAGACAAATAGAAAGTCTGAATCCTGACCTAACAGGCACTGTCTGCCATCACGTTTTAAAATGGATCCAAGGTTCTCTGTGAACAGGACTCCGGGTGATGGTGCCTTCAGGACAACTCCTGATACCTGTGTGGTGAAGGAGAAATTCAGGAGTCTGAAGGAGAGCAGGAGTGAACTGCCTTAACATCGGCGTAGTTGCATTAGGGTCTACCTCACTAAAGAAACCTGAGGGACATAGAAAAGAAGGTATCTTCTGCTTTTGTTGTCTACTCTCCATTCTGACATTCCACCTCCATCCAAATCACCTCCCTCAGCAAACACTTAACTGCATAAAGACACGCTGTTTGGCCAGAGATATAGACCAGGTGTAATCTTCTCTCTGGCGACCAGTGACAGGACCCGAGGGAATGGCAGGAGGAAGCCAGGGGAGGGTTAGGTTGGACATTAGGAAAAGGTTCTTCCCCCAGAGGGTTGTGGAGCACTGGAACAGCTCCTACAGAAGCAGTCGTGGTGACGAGCTGGACAATATTCAAGAAGCATTTGGTCAACACCCTCAGACCCATGGTGTGAACATTGGAGTTGTGCTGTGCAGGGACAGGAGCTGGACTCGGTGGTCCTTGTGGGTCCCTTCCAACTCAAGACGTTCTATGGTTCCGTTACAAATAACTCCAACACTTCTGCAAGTTAGTACAGTGCGATTACTGTGGGGAAGATGGAGGCCACTTCTGCAGGCAGGTCTTACGTGTGAGAGCTCCGAGCCGTTGCTTCTGACAGAAAACAACAGCTCATTATCCATTGCATCACTTGGAAAATCTGTGCTGAAGTCTCCCTTTCCCCATCCAAGGTCATGGGAGCGTTAGATAAAATGCAGCTTCTTCTCCTCAGCATGGGCGAGCGCATGTGCATGTTTTTGTTCTTCCAGTGCTACTTGGGCTGGGCACAGGCTGTATTTTAAAAACCAAAGCCTGATCCTGCTACCCACACACAGAACCGAGGCTTGCTTTGATTCCAGAAAGGCTGTGCGGAGAGGAAGACAGCAGACAGCTTGAGCAAGGGTGGCAAAATTCAGCTCCTAATTATTAGATTAAACCCTTAAAACAGTTGTCATGGATGAAGGGACAAAGTAGAATTTGGCACACGGGAAGGGAGAAAAAACCAAATCTTCTCATAATGACAAATAATCTCTGAAGACAACCTTGTCATTTTTGAGAGCATCTCAACCAGTTTGCCTCATTTTTTTTTTTTTTTGGTCACTGCTTATCAAAATTTGCATGGCTAGTTAGTGAGTTAATTTAATTATGAGCAGCATTTATGAACAGCCTGATGGGGGATCTGCAGAGGGCAATCGAAGCTGTGCTTGAGCTAGGAAACCACACACACTCCCACATCTGGAAGCCGTCATGGGACAGATCGCTGTCTGGTAAATGCGTGTTGAGTGTTACAATATTTTACTAAGCACTCCCAATCTGTCAAGGTTTGCGGGAGAATAGAGACTTGGAACATTTGGGATCATTTGTGGCTTAGAGCCATTAGCTACTTCCACCCACTTATTGTGACGTTATTAATAGCAAAATAATCTAAAGAGCAGGACTTGGCTTACTCCAGATCTCAGATAATAAAGTGTTTTTCATTAAGGGCCAAAGCCGGGGAGCCAGGACCCAGTGGAATAGCAGATTGTGCCGGGTAGCAGGGCTTTAGTTTGGCTAGTAACTTTACTTTTGGTGGTAACTTTGTGCAGTCCCTGCTCCTCAGAGGACTTGCTGCAGACCTGAGCTGGCCCTCTTGTTTCAGGTCTGAGAGGTGGCACTTGGGGACACCAACCAAGAAATAACCAGAGGAGAAAATGCCGTGTAAGGAACATTGATTAATTCCTCTCCTCAACATCGGTTCATGGCAAGAAGAGCATTAAGCACCACATTACGGATAAGTTTACACTTCATCAAACCTTGGATGGTGTAACAAAACCCACCTGCCAGAATGGAAAAATCTACAGTACCCCTACTAAAAGTCAAATCAACTGGCTAAACCCCAGTGCCGTTACACTTGCACAACATCCAGGGATGGTTGTGGCTACTGGTGCCTACAGCCACTCACATCCTAAATTCTTCTGGACTCAAAGACAGAGACCAGAATGGCCAATTAGCTACCAAGACTCAACCCATGTTGAAACCCAGTCCTAGCCTGGCCCACGGGAATGGATTTCATCCTATGAGAAGCAATCTCCTGCTGAGAAAATCAGGACTTGGCCTGTGAAAGAAACTTTGCAGGAAGTTTCTCCACCTTCTGAAGCCGTAGCTCAGTGAAAAGGTTTGGAAGACTTTGCAGCTCCGTGGAGCTTTTGGCTCCTCGTTCAGCCATCGCATATCTGTTTAATTTAAATCCCCATCCAATCATTAAGTATGGGTGGATTTTTTTCTTTAATGGGTCATTACGATGTGATTTATGGCATTGGCGTAATTGTCAGAATTACTGTGGGTAATTAAAATATGAAATGCATGCTGCCAGAGGCTTCAGTCACTCTCGGCACCCTCATTAAAAATCAGGAGCTGACCAAATTATAAATAGACTGGTTTGCACAAGTTCACAGGGAAAGATAATTATGAAACTTCTCCTTATACACTCAGAACTCGCACCATCAGTCATGCAAATTCTTTAAGTGATTATAATATTGTATAACATGGGATTGGATTAGTGTGTACAGGTGGGTGCCTCTGCAGGCACAGTGTTCAGTACGACTGTACCTTGCATGGCAAATGGGAATCCCTTCAACTCTTAAAGTGCGATGATAGATGTGGGACAGGGGCCTGTGGCAAGAGAGGTGGGGAATTTTAAACATGAAAGGTAGAAAAGAGACTGAGGAACACGGGGAGAGGCTGCGAAGCGTAAGGTGCTCTGAGATGGCGGGGCTCAGAGAAACTAGAGAGGCATGTGAACACAAGGGAAGAGAGCTTCAGAGGAAAGCTGGAATCAACTTCGGATTAGCTGGCTGAATTAGTAAGGAATGGCAGCTGGCTACAATCACACGAAGTTTAGGTGCCAAATACAGTGAGCGTGAATACAAACTGAAGTTAAGGAAAAAAAATCCATATATAAGGGAAGACAAGAGCTGAGACACTTCCTTTCCAGTATTCATCAGGAGGAAGTTTTTCACAGAAAGGGTCACTGGGCATTGGAACAGGCTGCCCAGGTTGGTGGTTGATTCATCTTCCCTGGAGGGGTTTAAGGCACGGGTAGATGAGGTGCTGAGGGACATGGGTTAGTGGTTTGATAGGAATGGTTGGGCTCAATGATCCGGTGGGTCGCTTCCAGTCTGGTGATTCTATGATTCTGAATGCTTTACTGTCCAGAACAGAAGGAAAAAGAACACAAAATCTGAAGGCCCATATGCAAAATTCAACCAAAACTGGTTCAAGAAGTAAATCACTGGTGGAAGAAGAATCCTGTTAGATTCACCAGCAACACCTTCAGTGTCTTAGTGGTTTTGTGCAAGTGAAGTAAAAAACGTGAAATCCCTTTTGCAACATCAGCAACCAGACTTGGGTTTCATGTGGAGAGGCACAGCAGTCTGTCCAGAACAAGTGTGAGCAGATTTTACTCACCATAGAATCTTGGGAGTCAGTGTCCTAAATCCACTAAAGTATCTTCTCCATCTCAGCGATCCGTGGGTTTTATTGGTTGTGCAAGTTTCAGTGGAGACAAGACCTCAGTGCCCCGTGAGCAAGACTCAGCCAACCTGCATCGACAGAACATTGCATTGAGGTGCTAAAGATCCAATTATACCAAGAAGAGTCACTCTCCAAAACCTGAACAAGATTCTGGGAGCTGGAGATATGAAAAGAGAAAGCTTGGGTGAAAGTAGGCATGGACCAGGTGTCCCGCCTGGATTTCTTGACTCAGACTAACCTAATTAACTGCATGCATCTTTATCAGCTTTATCAGCAGGGGCTCCTGTCCACCCTGTCACCCTGGCTTGAACAAATACTCCTCAAAAATACAGCAAGAAAAATGGGGCTCTCAGCATAACAAACAACGGAATGTAAAACATCTCTTCTTCCTAGAGAAGCTCCCTGCCCAGCACCAGTGCACAAACTTCCAGTGTCCAAAATACCTGCTTCTCTTCTCCTCAGGTGTCCCACACTCGAGAAATGTTGTTTGCATAGCCCAGCAGGGACTCTAGTTGGAGAGGCACCTACAGGCATCCACGGTTTTCCATGTTTCTACAAACCCTTCCGTGTCTCTCCCATTGTAGCAGTAAAAGTAAAGCTGAAGGAGCACGGAACTTGTCCAACTCGTGAGGGATTTGCTCTGTTGACACGCTCTACGTTTTCCTCCGAGCCCCCACCCCGCAGCGTAAATCCCAGGTAGTGATCAAAAGCACAATGCGCCTGCTGACAAAAGGGATCTCGCTCGCTGTAACAACACTTTCGCCACCTCTATCTATCTCCTTTTTCTTGAGAACACAGTTTTACACTTGTCCTTCATACAAATAACCCGAGGGTGGGAATTATTCAGAAGGCTCGTGTTTGACACCCCATCTGTTCATTTCTGACAGCGATATATAATGTAAGGCTATAAAAACTTGAAAAATAATGCAACATAAAAAGGGATTGACTCGGCTCCAAGAGGCCATAAACGGTAACAAATACCATTGTATGATTTATTTCATGCTGTAATCTTTACAGTAAGTCATCTTTCAGACATTTCCTTGTGACAGGTTTTAATAATATTAATGCCCAGAGCAATCCAAATCATCGCCAATAGACATATTTATCAAGCTGCCAATCCAAGTAAATGAAATTCTATAAGCAATAATGTAACATGTTTAAAGGAAGCTAATAAAACAAGTCAGGAGAGAAATATTGCTGCAAAGTATGCTCTCTCTAATCCAGCCCTGGATTTTATACAGCCCAAATGCAAATCTCTCCCTCCGTGATTTATCGCTCAAAAAATACCAGTGACCTTTCCCGGAGCTCTGGCACAGCCCCTCGCGCAGTTATGAAGATTGGGATGCATTCTGCCAGATGAGCCGAGCCGGAGCGCTCGGTGTTCTTGCCTTTTCGTGTCCTGCCGTTGGATTGGGATTGATGGGTCACATCAAAGACTACGATCTGAAGTCTTTTAAGATTCATTGGCGACTGCCAAGCTTTAACACATGCTTGGCAGCTCAGCAGGTATTTACGAGCAATTATCAAGGCACTAGATACTTTACAATTAACAGGGAGCTAAAACTTGGTTCTTTAACCTGGTTTCCTTTTTAATCAAATTCAGTTTCTAGCAATCCGTTGCTTGGCTGGAGCGATTCTGCACCAGGGCGAGAGGGGAGGAGATGGTGCAGAGTTGTGTGTACGTCATGTCTTGCCCATAAACATTCTTCTGTGCCTCTCTAGAATCCTAGCAGGAATAGGTCGAAAGCTGGTGGTGACCTGGCCTACGGCAGATGCCAAACTTCCACCTGGATTACTTATTTTTGTCTTGGATTTAGATATTCCTGTAAGGCCATTTGGGGGAAACTGGTGTGGGTTCTGACCACAGTGCTTACTGGCACCTGGACGAGATTCCCTTACGTTCACTTAAGATGCGATTTATCTTTACACGTGAGCCTCCTGCATTAGGCAGCTGCTGGAGCACGGAGTCAGCAGTGCTGCTGAGGGCAGGGGTTGCAGAGGGAACCTTCTCATCTAACCTGTTCTACTCACCAATTCTTTTGACTTCAAGATTTCAGTGACTGCTTTGAGCTTCGGATCTCCTAGAGAGACAGTTAGTCTTGATTTAAAGATTTTCAGCAATCAAGAAACATATCACATCTTTCAGCAGCTGTTCTAGAGACTAATTAGCTTCATTTGAAATAGATATATGCCATTCCTAGGTAAAATTAAACCCTCTGTGTATTGTCTCATTGTTCCGCAGAATTCTGTGCCTTCAGTCAGTCACTGCCAGAAGATGCAGCTTTCTTGCTGTCCCAAACACCCAGTTCAAAGGTCTCGCAAAGCAGCCTGGATCTCGTGTGCTGCTGCCCTTTCAGGTGTGTGATTGCTGCCCTGCCAGTGGTTCGAAGCCTCTGCCCGTGGATCTGCTGTTCCGTGTCGTTCCACTCAACCTGCAACAACCGATACCCCGTGATGCGGGATGGAGCCAGTTACCAGGCTGGGAGACAGGCAGGACAGACACCTTAATGCCAGAGTGATGAGAGACTGTGAAGTGCCCTGCAGATGGAAAAATGTACAAGTTAAGACATCCACAAATGGTCTGTGTGAATAAGAACGCAGTCTAACTTAGGTCATCTTAGGGTTGGCAGCCTGAGTTTTCTAAACGTTAACATGAGGTTATGACTGAAAACAGAATCGTTGTACTTTAACAACAAATGTCAGTAAAATGTTCTCTCTGTGAAGAAAAGGACACAAACTTGAGTTTCTGCTGAGCAGTCGCAGGACAGACTCAACCATGATGAGTCCAGCGAGTTTAGAGATTCTCTGCTGAGCTTCTCAAGGTTCCAGCGCGCTAAAATTCAGTGTTCTTGCAGCAGCCAGAACTGAAGATGCTAGTTTGAGATGCATGGAAAAGAAACCAAACCAAAAAAAAAGGCAAATAAAAATCCCCATGAACTCATCCCATAACCTTGCGTGTACATTTTAAAGTCAGTTGAGGGAAGGAGGAAAGCAGTGGTGTTCAGGATTTTTTTCTCTCTCTTTCCCCTAACACTAATTAGGTTTGAAAGACTGCAGCTTGAGTCCAGATACCACATGCCGAGAAGAAAGGAACCCAAACAGCTGATGCAGAGTTCAGACTAAACTGACTGCAAGCTCCCCAGGAACATCACAAGGTAAACCTGATAGTCCCTGTCATTTACAATCATTATCAGGCAGCTGAGGCTCTGTAATTTTACTTGGGAGCCAATTAACAGATCCCTGAAGCTCAAGAATAAGGTCTTGGTCCTTTTTCTGGTTTAGACAGGAAAAATGGGGACAGTAAGTCTTTGTTTTGAATCGATACTCCAGGAGCTTTCGTACCCAGGGGAATGGTTGGATCTGCACGTGCACTTTTCATAGAATCATTGGAATGGTTTGGATTGGAAGGGGCCTCGAAGCCCATCCAGTTCAGCAGCCCGTGCCATGGGCAGGGACACCTCCTGCTGGATCCAACCTGGTCTTGGACACCTCCAGGGATGGGGCAGCCACGGATTCTCTGGGCAACACTTTCCCTCTTGAGCAATGAGATAAAGCGCTGAGCGCTGAGCTTAGGAGTCAAGCATCCGCTTCGCTGCAGCAAGCTGGCTGTGCAGCCTTGGGTGAGTTATTTAACTGTCTCCTAATGCTGCTTGCTGTGTACCAGGAAAATAATAGTGCGAGTGTTAATTTAGGTAATGGGAGCTTTGGGGAAAGGACTGTCTTTGGTGATTTGTTTGGCCTGATGTGAGTAGGTGCTGATTTAACATGAGACGTTTAGGAGCTCTACTCAAAGAGCATGAGTAAGAAACAAGAGAGTATTTTGGACTGAAACTCCACATGGAAACACAGCAGTGCTGGGAGAAGTTTGGGGCTGGATCGAGGTCTGAGCCGTAATGAGTTGGACTCATCTTTCCTGGAACAAACTAATCATTCATTTTCATTTTGCAAGTAGGAATTGGTGAACCGTGCTCAGAGCAAACAAAATACATAGGAAGCAGGCTCTCCTTTTGCCAGCCCTTTGCAGACCTGAATCTGAGCCAAGACTGTCAGCTGATCTCTTGGTAGGAGGGTTTAGGCCTAAAATCGCCGGCTGTATATACAAACTTAGATAAGAATTTGTGCACTGGGTTCTATTTACCCTCTGGCAAAACAAGGCTTCAGTAATAGTTTCTTGGTCCATTCCCTAGCCTATGTTCGTTGCTTTAAACAGCCAAGGCAGTTAAGAGGTTGAATGGAGAGCCCGGGCAGGCTTTGCAGTCTCTGACTATGAAGGATACCTCATACTAAGCCTCTGCAGGCTTTCTGTATTGTCATCATCTTTCTTTATTTCTAGCTATATTTCAGTCTAAGCAGGGCACAGAGGAGGTAACATCCTTTTTTCTTCCTTATTGTTCTGTTGCATTCAAATAACTACCCATGCCTGGGCCTCTGTGTTCTGATATTCAGCAGGGCTTGTGCAATTTTAGGGTGTTTTTATTGGGAAAGCTGCAAAAGACACCAGAATCTGTTTACTGATAACAAAATAGCTCCAGCTTTCACGCCAAACACTGGCTGTGCTGCTGCGTTACTCCAGAGCTGTGCTACTGGGTGTAAAACTGTTGCAGCCTCTGGTGTCACGGTCTTCTTTCCATTACGAAGAGAGGTTTGCAGTGTTTTGTTAAGGTGTTCCTGCTATTCGAAGTGTCTCGGGACTGGCAGCGATGACATGTGCCGTGCTTTCCTCTCCTGCATTCGCAGGAGCTCCGAGATGGGGGAATGTGCCCATCTCCGGCCATACAGCCATTCCAGAACAATCCATTCCCAGTTGCTTAACCCGCAACTGCTCCAGCATCTGCTTTACTGGGGTGAGTGAAGTGGGGAGAGACGGCAAGAGCAAGAAGGCACCTCTTTCACTTTGCTTATTCCACTTCATTGTTCTCTAGCTCTATCTGAGCAAGCAGTTCTGCTTCTCATGAAAGAAGGAAGAGGGGGAGAAATCTGAAGAAAGGTAAAAGCATTAATGGGTCAAGGCCTCCTTTGCATAATTCTATTATCACCAGGAAGATTCTGCAATAATCATGTTAGGCATGTGCTCTGGAGCATCAAAGTGACTTGTCTTACCTTACTTTTTGATGTTAGACAGGTTTAAATGCTTTGTACGGATGAGGCACCTCAGACGGCTGATCAAGAACGCCTGTGCTGTTCAAGCAAAGCAGTGGCCTGTTTTGATTTTTTTCAAATGTCAACAATGCCACATTCTTCCAGCGAGGAATAATCTCTGTTGTCACAAACCATGAAAAGCAAAGGAGTAGGAGAGAAGCTGTGTGTGGGTGCATGCAAACAGGCTTTCTGAAGCTCCCACCTTTGAATCTTGAACAGTGCCTTCTCGTGTTGTGTTTGGGTGATGTGTTTGTGCTCCTGTTGCATAAATAAACCCAGATCCTGTAGGGAAAACCGCAGTGGGGCACACAAAGCTCTTCAGGACCTCCGTGCTGTCATTTGCTAAACTACACCCAGTCTAAGGTCACCAGTGTGGGGTGGTGATTAATACTAGTGGGTTTTATTTTTATCATTGCTGCTGAAGTTTCCAGTTGAGTTCTGAAAGTTTTCCACAGAATCATTAAGGGTGGAAAAGACCTCTAAGATCATCCAGTCCAGCCATATCCGATGCAATCAGAAGCGGTCCCTGACCCTCGTGAGTGTGGGTCATATACACAAAAAGAGTTGTAAGGGAAGTAGAGGAGCTGTGGTTTGTTCAAAAGCACCTGTCAGGTTGGTAGAAAAGATAAAAACAGAAGTCAGGTCTCTCAGTTCCTACGCCAGCAGCTTTCCTGCTGGGCCAATTTGCGTTTCTGCTCTCAGATCTCACCTGCTGCTAATGGGGCCAATCCCTTGCCAGACTTAAGTCTTTTCCAGAGGTGGATCAAATAGTCTTCATGGAGCAGTACCTGATGAATTATTCTTCCATTTGTTTTTCAACAGCCACCCTTTTTACAGATGCAGACAAGTATCATTGTGCTGTGGAGCAGGAGAGTTACTGGAGATGAGCTTGCAGGTCACTTCTCCAGCTGTGTGACTGGTCTGTCTTGTCTGGTCTGTCTGGCTTGTAGGGATGTGTAGACTCCGTAGAGACTTGGATATGCTGAAGCTCTTATCCTAACGCATGCATCCATCTGGGCATGAACCCCGATAAGGGCACACACACACAGAGGCCACTACAAGGAGCACTTGCCCATGAGGAGATGAACACATTTACCCAGGCCAAGGTTGTTGTCTCCCTCCTCTCTCCTGCAGTCAGATACAATCCAGCAGAAGGAGCAGTGAGGGCTGTCACTGCCGTGAGCCGGGCTGGCTGTCGCATGCGGCGGGTGGTGACTGACACAAAGTCAATGGGAGCTGAGGAGAATCCAGACCCTGTAAATGTTAGATGAGGCAGGCTCGGCATTGACAAAAACAAGAGGTGGCTGCAAACACCGAGTGTCATTATTCTCTGAGCACTAATGGTGAGGGGCCTAGGAACTTCCCATGGAGATTAACTACTTCGCAGCAGGATGAGGAGTTGTCTCCTGATGTGAAGGGACATCCTGTTGTCCTGAGAACACTTGGGAGGAAGAATGCATGACAGCGGGAGTAGATTTCTAGAGCACGCGCACGGTTTCCTGTGAAGCACGTATCTTGTCTGAGAGATGATTTTCCTCTGCTGAGATAAACTCCACACACCTGATGGTTTAAATTAATGCCCGAACAGGAGGAGGCCTGTCTTAGTCATCACTTGGCAGTGGGTTCTCACTAGCCTCTTCCTGCTGAAGGAAGGGCTCTCTGCTGCTTTCCCATCCATCTCGTTCAGCTTGCTCTCTTGATCTGCCACCGATGCACCACGAAGCTGGTCTGATTCCCCCACCGTCTCTCCAGGGGCCAGTTAGAAAGACCAGTGCTGTTTAACTGCTGATTGCTTATCTCCTTGCAGCAGGAGGCCACGCGGAGTGAATTAGGTGAGCTAACTGTATTAAGCAATCTGGAAGTGCATCGTTAATGCTCCTGACACCTCTCCTGTAGTACACATGTGCCAACTAATAAGCATTAGTGACAGGAGTGTCTCCATTTCCCAGAAAACAGATGGAGCCCGAGCAGCGACAAGATGGACTCAGCCTCCTGGGCTCGGCCTCTCCACAGGCCGAGATGCTTTTCCAAGCTCCTCTGTCCTGCACGTGGGTGGGACTTGCATGGGGATAACAACTGGCTGGTGGTTCTAAATTCTGCTAAAGCTTTAATGGAGAACTTGGGGTTTGGGGCTAATGCTTCTTTTTCGTGACAGAACAGGATTTTTGTTTCCAGATCAGCCACTGTGCCTTGGAATTTGGTTGTCTCATGAGGATTCCTGCTTAAAAAAAAAAAATGCAACTTCACTGAGATCCATTCAGTCCCCTTTAGGGCAAGGGGAAAAGAACATTAGGTTTTTTGTGAAAGAGAAATGTGGTTTTTTTAAGCCTGTCCTGTTCTTACAGAAGGTTTGTGGTATCAAGGTTATAGGTTTAGTTCTGATTTCCTCTCATTTTCATTCCTGAGTAAGCCCAAACCTTAAAGAAAGCTTTAAAGAAGCCCTGCTATGACTTGATATTGTAAAACATAATCTGTATTGTAGGCATTTCTTTCTCCCTTTCTTTCATCTTAGCCCTGTTTAATACTCTGCCAGCAGTGGAGAAGCAAACGTACCCGGTTTCTCCTCTCTCCTCTGAGCGTTGGGACTGGTGCTCACCAGCAAGCGAGCCTTTTGTTCCCACCAGTGCGGCCAGTCGTACGTTCTTGCTTATCCCAGCAACTACCAGAAAGAAGCAGGAGTCCTGAATGCCAAACGAATGCATCAATCATAATTCCTGAGCTGCCAGCAGTCGTGTAACTGCTTAAAGACCTCAGCAGCCCTCTGGCACTTAAAGAAAAAAAAATCATCTAATTAATCACAGGTGAAACAGCTTGGACCTGCTCCAAAGCCCCTGAATTTACTGCCAAGCTTTGATGCTAATTTTCCTTCTAAGTAACCCCCTAAAGAAATTTACGATTAGGTAATTAAAGTGATGAATAAAGAGATACTTAGAAGAAGGAGGAAGAAGAAAAAAAAGGAGGGGGGGAATCAACTTTGAGTCAAAGGCTTTAAATCTCCTCCCCTCCTCACAGAGGAGCGTTAGTCATTTCTGTTCGTGCATTGTCTCTGAAAATGGGGTTGGATTCCCACAGGAGGCTTGAGAAATATTCCTTAAGTTAATGTTTGCATAACCAAATAAAGCAGAAAAGAAGGACCTAAACAGATTGCGATGTCAAAACGGTTGAAGGAGAAAAGGACTTGGGGCTTCTCTCAGAGAATCACAAACTGTATGACTTTTGTCAGAAGCCGCCTCATCCCTATTCCTCTTAGGTACCTGAGGTCCATTTATTTGATGGTAATTAAACACCTAGGAATGCCATCTAATTAAAAAATGCGGTGATATCTAATTAGAAACTTGGGAGCATCTGAACAGCGTTTAAAAGTCTAACCATCAGTCCTTAATAGGACATGAGTCCTGTATCATTTTCAATGTCCTCTCACATTCTCTCTCTGTTTTTTTTCAGAGGAGAAGGGCTGAAGTAGCCTTTGATTTGCACTTTTAATTCAAGCCAGTGCACCAGCCCGGACACAAACGTGAGGGGCACGAGTTTAAACAGAGGGACACGTGCTGCAAAACAGTGATGGAGCCAGTGGTGTTTCCACAGAAGATATAGATGTGGCCCCAAAATAGAGATTAAAAAAGTTGAGATCCAGTTTCAGTTCCAGGCTGCTCTTTTTTAATTAAAAGAAAAAGGAAAGAACCAATGCAGAGAACCAGCCTGTCACTGGGGAGTCGGTACCAGCTTTCTGGCATGGGCTTGGCTAATTCTTTCCTTGTGGCTAACAATGAGTCTCGGACTGCAGGAAACTTCCGTCGTGGCCCATAAAATAAAGGGGAGGAGGGGTGGTGCTTGAGTCTGGGGGTACTTGTTCTTTGTAAGCTGTTTGTGGTGGTGGGAATGTTTTCCCTCCAGGACCGCGCCTCCCTTTGCTTTTGTCCATTTTGATCCCAGGCGCCAGAGTGGCAGAGAGCTGCCCTGCCCTCACCTCTGCTGGGTCCCCGGAGCGAGCCCAGGGCTCCGCTTCCCACTACACGATCCCCCTGACCTCTCTCTGTTCATAAACGCCTGCTGACCCCATCCCAGGGCCCCTTTGCTCCGCCTGGCACTGAGGGAAGAGTCGCTGACGGATTTTTGAGGGCACCCGAGAGGATAAAAAATGAGAAAGTGGCAGATTAGATCGGAGGTGACAGAGATGAGAAATAAAAGCCATTAGAGCCCATTTGCAATGTGCCCTCATTGAGTCGAGTTTCAAGGTGTTTTTTTCCAGATTATTAATAGCCCGACGGCAGTTTTTGTACAGGAATCTGATAGAGGAGATAACACCCGTGTACACACATCACAGCGTGGGGGGGGGTGGGTTCTCATTTATTTATTTGGAATGCTGCAACCCAGCCAGCTGGGTTACAGACAGAATAAACATTCTCCATTATAATTGTGGCATCATCAGACACACGTCTTTATAATATAATAATGCGGTGGTGTGAAAGGAGCTCTCTGAAACCTCTGCAACTCCGAGCGGCTTTAGCTGAGGCCTTAGCGTCCTGGGGAACTCAGTGCTTTGCTTTAAGTCACTTCAGTCCTTGGTTAACATCCCTGAACCTGGGTCCTGTAAGCAATTTTGGACACTTACAATCTCCCAGGGTTCTTATTTATTCAGTGTGGCAGTCTAATTTGAAAACTCAGCCAAGCACCAATCCTAACCAGCTCTTTTCTGTCTCACTCCCCTCTTATCTGAACCATCTCAGTGTGATACCCAGCAAAATGGAAGCTGGAAAGAGAGGGAGGGAAGCATCAGAATACTTGGGCATGTGGGAAAGGAAGGTGAAAAACTTCCCAAAGTCGTACTTTGTAATTGCCTGCTCGTAAAAGAAATACCAGGTGGGTTGGGCTTTGAACTTCACAGCGGCTTTGTGAGACTGAGTTGTCAAACGTGGGTAATTGTAGCTTTCTTCCTAGACAAGGGGCGGCGCAGAAAATGTGCCTGACGGAGGTCACAGTGCCTACAGGCCAAACAGATGCTCAGCTGAAGAAGAGATGCTCTTCAAACATCATTAGATGGTGATGCCTGTCTGCCGCTTTCTATTTAAACTTTTAGGCTTTGCTTCCTAATCTCATGTTGACGAGGGGGGGTGTTTTTCAGCTGAAAGAGGGGAGACTGAGATGAGATCTTAGGCAGAAAGGTTTTGCTGTGAGGGTGGGGAGGCCCTGGCCCAGGCTGCCCAGAGCAGGGGTGGCTGCCCCATCCCTGGAGGGGTTCAAGGCCAGGTTGGATGGGGCTTGGAGCCCCTGATCCAGTGGGAGGTGTCCCTGCCCATGGCAGGGGTGGGAACTGGATGGGCTTTGAGGTCCCTTCCAACCCAAACCATTCCATGATTCTGTGTTGCAACCTAACTCTGAGTGCTACTGGGCAGAAATACTCAAGTCTCCATCCCTGTCGCATAATTCTTTGTAGAGGTAACCAAGGTGATTGGCAATGAAACTGGACGAAGGGCAGTAGAGAGTAATTCTACCCGTTTTTCTTCTTTCCTCTCTATCACGCAGCATTGTCTGGGGGATCTGCTTCTGACCAGCTCATACTGCTGACCACAAACTGCTGCCTGCACTGTAAAGAATATTTTTATATGATTAATTAAAAACTATTAAGTAGTTGCTTTTATTTTCAAGTGAAAATCTGATTTTCTCTCAGTGAAAAAAAAATATTCTTTCCTTGTAGAAATATATTAAAAGTTCCTTTTTCAACTGTAATTTTTCAGCAATGTTTTTCATTGACAATATTCTCCAAATCGTTAATTTCTTAATCAGCTTAAGCCTGAAGTGGTAAATGATATTCCAGCCCTGCAGGACAGAATACCAATTCCAAGCGCTGAGATCTCCAGCTTGTAAACCACTGTCCTTCAGGATGAAAGGTGCCCATATAACAATAAGGTATTATTACACTTCCTTTACTACTTTGTACGCGCAGAATTTACTGACTGCTAAAAAACCCCTGGCGCTGTGCTCTTTGATGTTGTCTGTCTTGCCTGAGCCGTGCTTGCCGCTGGCTTCTTTCTTACTCAACCAGTTACGATGCCGCCCGTGGCAATCCCAGTGGCTGAATTCCTTCCTCCAGTAAAACCTTAACTAGCCGAACTGTATCTTCAAACAGGTCCACATCCCCCTCAATAAATATCAAAAGGGAAATCCAGTTTAGTATAAACAGGGAATAGCAAAATGGTGCTATTTATATGGCTCAATTTCCCTTCAGTTAAACCACTAATGGCACAGAGAACTCCTGTAATTAAAAGCCACATCTGATAGAACAGAGTCATCCGTGGAAGCAAAGAAAGGGGAGGATGAAAGAGCCACCTCTCCACAACAACAGTCCAGCTATCAGTCTGTACATGTCTCTTTCTCCCTGTTTGGAGAATCAGCCTAAAAGCTCTTCTGACAAGGAGCTCCTCTACTGACAGATGCTCCCCGCGGCCTCCACGGGCTGCGAACAGACGCATTGTTCTTGCTGTCAGCTCCCCATTGGAAGGTGATTCTGGTAAGCAGCAATTGCCCTGATTTGTTAGCATTAGTCAGCAAGCGCACGGATCAGATTCGCTACCACAGAAAAGGAAAAGCATGTCTGAGACTGAAAATCAGCGCTGCTAATCAAGAGCGTGTCGGGGTGCAAGCCCTGATCTTCGGGTGGTGAGGGACGTGCTGCTGGTCTTGACTTCAACTCCTTCACGCTTTAGAACAGAGCTTGTTTCTGTCAGAACAGTCTGGATAAAGGCATCGCATCCCTCTTCAGGGTCATCACCCAGACAGACTGTGCTGCTTGTGCAAGACTTGATGACTCTAGCGAAAATCTCATCGCAGAATCATGGAATGGTTTGGTCCTGGCATTTTCCACCCAGGTTACACTAACAGCATCAGTTCTGAGGTCCCTTTGGCCCAGCAGTGCTCGGCTCATGTGCCAAGCTTTCACTTGGACAGATTTAAATAAACAGATTTTATGGCCCTTCCTCTCCCCAGTGTTCTGGGTGCCTCCAGACCCTAAAGAAGTGCTAGATTCTCACTGCCCTGGGCAGCAGAACCCCATTCACATGTTCCTCACTGCAGGTTCAGACTGGTCTCTGCTTTTTACCCAGCACCAGGATTACTCGCAGTGCAGAACGTAGAGCAGACGTGAGCCACAGAAATGGAGCGAGTGATTAACACCAAGCGCACAGGCTGGAGATGCAATTGCACCTGATTTTGATTTGGGGGTTGTTGTTTTTTTCTGTTCCAGTACATTTTGGCACTTTCTCCCAGCCCTTCCCTTTCTCTTTCCCCGGCACAGCTAGAAGTCGTCCATTAGTGTGAACGATGCGTGTCAGTGCATGCTGATCTAGGACAGAGCTCAGGCTGCTTTTGAGAGCAAGTGCCTGGAAGCGTTATTATACCTTAGCCAAGATTCTCAGTGGTGATTTAAAATGGATTTTGACTTTAAAGATACATCTTAAAAGCACCTGGCTTTCTAAAACTGTAAGAGCTCCTCGGTTCTCACTCAGTATATCAGCAGCTCTCAAATTAGGTACGTAAAAATAGAACCATCTCCTGCTATTAGTCTGTTCTGGAAGTATTGTTAACACCACCTGATCTCCTCCTAGCCTGCGATTCGTGCTTGGTTCTTGCTGTGTGAGGTGCCTCAGTGGAAATGCCTGCTGGTGGGAGAACCGGGCCCCTCGGGTTCGTGCAGTTGGGTTCACTTCACTCTTTTTCTGTGCACTTTGGTCCCAGCTGCACGGTGTCACCGCTCAGAGGTGGTGCTCCCCGCAGCCCTGCTCTGCCAGCACCAACAGCCTCGGCTCCGCTGCTCACCTCTTGCAGTTCTTGGTCTGAAGACCCCGGGCTGTGTTAGTTGGAACTGGGTTCCACCATCTGCAAGTGACCGCGTTCCCAACCCTCCTCTGTGTATCTCTGCACCGGGGAGTCCTGTGTAAGTTCTCAGGTATCCCTGAGCAGTTCGGCATTGCCACGTTCCCTTAACCCAGCTCTTCCCTGAAGCTTTTTGGTGGCTCAGCAAGTGTCGGTGCTATTGGATACTCCAGCTGCTTTAGTGGTGTGATTCTCCTCTGAGCCTCGTGAGCTCGTTCATGGCCAGAGCTCTTTGCAGAAAGGCTGTTAACCACGTAGACACTTCAGCTGGTCCATACACAGCAGGACTGGAAACACTAAGAATAATTTTTGCCTAGTCATCTCTCTAAAGCTCGTAACGGCAACTGGCTGTTACTGTGCAAAGGATCTTTATCTACCTGGGGTAAAAGCCTTACAAGCACTAACTTGAGCAAAGCTACAGCTGCTCGGGATCTTTCAGCGTTTGCCCCTTCTCCTTTTTATTAACGCAATGCAACAAGTTAAACCAGAGCAACTGTGTCTGACCCCGTGGCTGGAGTAACATCTGTGCTTGCGCTCTTGTCATTTGCGAAAGGGAATGGCTCTAATCTCTTGAGCACACTGCTCTGAAGTGACATTTCCAGGACATCCGCACTCCAAAAGGCAGCCAGTAGCCTTGGATTAGAGTTTAAAATAGAAACGTGTTTGCCTTTGTGTACGGCATGGGATCGCTAAGGAGAAATAGCGACGGGAGCGCGCGGTTGGGTTGGGTGACCTCCAGCAGTTGCGTGGTTCAGAGGCTTTCACACAGTGGGACCTGGTCTGTTTTTCACATCACAGCAACACTTGGAGCAATTTACTCAGCTTAGGCAGGGAAAGCTGTTACCTCCTAAGAAACTGCTCACCTCAGTGGAGACGGTGCTAATTAGCACCGGTCTAAATTAGAGCAGAACTAAGGCTTTGAAAAAAAACAACTGGAGGAACTGAAGGGCTTCCAACATGAAGTGAAATCAGGAGAAAGCAGCCTGTGGTGCTGGAGGAATCGCCTTGTCGTGTCCCGTGCTGGTACCTCCGACTTGCTGAACGTGTCTGTGGGACGCGGTGTTTCGTGTCGGAGCTGTGCCGTGTCGGTGTCCTGCCGTGTTGGTGTCTCACCGTGTCACGCCTTCACTGTCGAGCCTGCCTTTAAGCTGATGTGACAATACACCTCCTGAGTGTTTCGCAGGCTCAGCTGGTAGCAGCTCAGGTCCTTTCTACCCTTCTCTGCAATGCAAAGTAGAAATCGTTCCACTTGTGTTTCTAAAGGTGCTTTTCTTAATCGTAAGCCTGTTAGCTCTGGTTTCCTAACAAACAACAGCTGAAACCCTTTTGTTTGTTTGTTTGCTTGCTTTACGTATGGTATTTTTTAACCACTCGCAAGCTGTTGTTCATCTCTGTGTTGGTAAACAGGAGCTGCCGGCTTTCACCTTGGGAGAGGAAGAATTGGAGCAAACTCTAAACCGCCTGGGTAGACCAGGCTGGGAACTCTGAGTGCGGGAGAGCGGATGCGGGATACCGGTCTGAAAGGCAGCGTGGGGCCAAAGCCTGCTGATGTTCACCCTGAGCCGGGTGCATGAGCATCGCTTCATGCCTGGTGAAACCTCCTTTGGAGCCGTTCTGCTGTAAGTGGGATCCCTAGGCAGGGACTCTGTCCGGCCCAGGGAAGCAGCAGCTGTGAGACGGGCACCTCCATCCCCTCTCCCTCCTTCCAGCACCCCAATGCAACTCCCCAGAGCCTGCTGGTGCCCAGCGCAGCTTTGTCTGCTCTCTCCTCCTGTTCTGCAGTGGCAGTTTTCTGCTGGTTTGTAGAGAGCATCCAACTGATTTATTGCTCCCAGCGTCTCTTACTTTGTAATAAAGTTTTCAGCAGCTCTGTCGAGCCGGCTCCCCGCCCCCGCGCACGCACACATCCCTGCGCTTGCTTTGTTCTTCTCACACATAATGTCAACTCATAAACCTTTCATCAAGTCAACCAGGTGGAAAAAACCCATTACTGAAAGAAGCGTTCATTCAGGTTCAGGGGTGGGGGGGAGAAATGGAAGGGAAGGCAGCAGAGAAAGTTCCCCAATGGGGTAAAAAAAAA
>WAAB01016239.1:7770-27225 GCA_013389865.1 Piaya cayana | reverse complement strand
TCCAACCTGGTTGTTCTGTGATAATCACCCCATTGCTGTTACCTTTTCCCTGGTGGGATAACAGGACCCCTGTGATGGGGCAGGCAGGGTGATAAGCCACGAGGGATTGTGTTCAGTTTCTCCCTGGCTTGCAGGGAGCAAGCCCCAGTCGTGTGGTTTCATGTAGCTACTTTCTGGGGAATAAAAAGGTGTTTTCAGCCTAAAAATGCCAGCAACTTGCCCCTGGCATCAACAGCAGAAAACCACCACCTTCTCTAGCCTGCTGGTTGCCAGGAACGGCATGAAGGCAGCCAGGTGATGGCCCGTGCCCTCCTCACCACTAGCCACCGCGTTTGTCCCACAGCCCGAGGCCCCCGGCGGCGAGCGGCGCAGCAGGTCCCCGAGGAGATCCTCGGGAACGCGGAGCTGCGGGAAGCGATAGAGGCTCTGCCCCGAAACTACAACTTCGAGATCCCCAAGACCATCTGGCGGATCCGGCAGGCTCAGGCCAAGAAGGGTGAGCGGCAGTCCCTGGAACAAGCGGGTTTTGGGGTGCGGCGTGGTGGGTGGGAGCCACTGAGCTCCTCAGTGCTTGAATCAGCACGTGGGACCGATGCTGCTGGGGNCCCCGAGGAGATCCTCGGGAACGCGGAGCTGCGGGAAGCGATAGAGGCTCTGCCCCGAAACTACAACTTCGAGATCCCCAAGACCATCTGGCGGATCCGGCAGGCTCAGGCCAAGAAGGGTGAGCGGCAGCCCCTGGGACGAGGGGGTTTTGGGGTGCGGCGTGGTGGGTGGGAGCCACTGAGCTCCTCAGTGCTTCAATCAGCACGTGGGACCGATGCTGCTGAGGCACGGGTGGTGCTGAGCTGCCTGGTGAGCCCCAGCGTGCTCGGGCTTCGTCTTGGCGAGCGTTCTTCCCCTCGAGATGGGCTAATAGATCTGTATCTCTGGATCGTAATGACATCGGACAGGGCAGGTTGAGCTGCGCGGACCTGTCAGCCTGTGAGATGCGTCTGGGACGCCAGCCAGGTCCCTGCTGCTCTCTTCTCTCCCTGCGCTTCCCTGCCAGGTGCCGGGCAGGGGGAGCCCCACATCGCTCAGCTCTGGGGGGGTTGGAGTGGGCTGACAGGGAGCTGGGCCACGCTACGACCTGGTCTGAGCTGTCCTTGGGGCCTTTGGGGGGGTCGCTGCAGTCCCAGAGGGGTGACCTTGGAGGAGGGGTTGGGGTGCTGTGGCTCTGGGGCTGTCCCCCGTCCCTGCTGTGCGCACCCCGTGGTGGCTGAACCGGCTTTCTGTGTGTGATTGGCTTCGGGCATCAGGGCACGGGGCCTCGCTCGCCGGCCCAGGGTGTCACCAGTGTCCCCACCCTCGCTTTGCATGCGGGCAGGGGCTCCTCACGGGGTCGTGCAGTGCTGGGGGCTCCAAGAAGAGCCAGATTTGAAACGCTGTGTCAACCATGGAATGTGTCTGGCTGTCCCGGCTGTGAGGCCAAGGGGCTGGAGGCTTCAGGGTCACTCGGTCCGATCCAGCCGAGGTGCAGGAGATGGAGCTGCCCACCAGGACACGGTGAAGGCCTCACCCAGCCGTGCCGCTCCGGCTTTCGTTTGCTGTGTTTTGCTGCTTTTGGCACTGTCTAATTAAATGTAAATATGCGGCTGGGATTTAGGCTTCGGAGCTGGGAGCGGAGCCCATCAGCCAGCCAGCCGTGCTGGGATTTAAAAATCTGTGCGTGCGGAGCCCAGCCAGGGGCTCGTTGCTGGGGGAACGCAGCCTCCCTGCCTGCGCCCTGCCTGCTGCGGGGTTTGAGGGGGGGGGCTGGCCTGTCACCCCCCCGTCCCCATGGCCTCGTGCCAGTGGACAGCGATCCAGCTGCCTCCTGCCAAGCCCTTGCTGGGTCCAGGTCTGCTCCTGGGCCTTTGGGGTGGTCCCAGATGGGCTGGGGACGCCAGGAGCCAGAGCTGCGTGGCCCTGCCGGGTCAAGCGGAGCACGCACAGAGTTCCTCAGGCCCTGTGGGTTGGAGCAGGGTGGGATGAGCTCATTTGGGGCCAGTTTTTCCCACAGTTTCTTGCTGGCCAGCAGGCCGGGCTCGGCAGCACGAGGGTTTCTGCTGGAGGGGTGTGTGGAGAGGGTGTTTGGGTGGATATCGCTGGAGCTGGGATGTCAGTGGGATCGGGAGGTGACACGACAGCGGGATCGATGGGGGCCTCCTCCGTTCGTCTCACCAGCACGGTCCGTGCTCCTTCCCACTGGAGCAGCCGAGGAGACCTGGAGGAGGCTTCTGGCTGGACCCCAAGGAGCTGGGAGGCCCAGCTGGGCTGCAGAGGCAAAGGGATTGTTCCCATCTGTGAAGAGGGAGCAAAATGGGGAAGATTATTCGCTGCTGAATAAATCCCTGCTGGGCACAACGCTGGGGTCTTGCCGGCCACCCTCCCGACAGCGAGAAGCAGGGGGGGAAGGCACAGAGAAGGGCAGCGAGGACGATCAAAGGTTCGGGACGCCTTCCATACCAGGAGAGATTAAACAGATTCAGACCCTCTAGCTGGAAAAGAGGCGAGCGAAGTGGGACACAAGAGAGGGAAATAAGATTGCGAAGGATGCGGAGAGGCTGAACAGGGGGGGATGATTATTCTCTCTTCGTACCAGGGGCCCGCGTTTACGTTCTTAGGAGCAGGTTGAAAAATAAACAGAAGGAAAGTACCTTTTTTTTTTTTTTTTTTTTTCCCCCCCCTGTGCGGCACGTAATTAAAACCTGGAACTCGTTACAGCGGGAAGCGAGAGTGGTCAGCGGGTTCGAAAAGAGATGAAGCGTGTGAGCGGGAGGGACGGATACGGCGCGAGGCAGGATCCCTTGCTGGAGTCACTTGGGAGTTTTAGCCAGTTTCTAGCTGCTCTCAGGAGGGTCGTCGGGGAAATCTGGAGCCCAGGTCCCATTTTGGGGTGGCCCCCCCTAACCCCCCGGGGCTTGTTTTTATCTTCCCAGTGGCCCTGCAGATGCCTGAAGGGCTCCTCATGTTCGCTTGCACCATCGCCGATATCATCGAGCGGTAAGATAATGGCTTTTTCCCTACTTTTCTGCTCTGTTTTCCAGGGAAGGGGGATGCGAGGGGCTCTGGTCACGGCTTGATGGGGCGCAGGGTGACGGGACGCCTGTCCCCTGTCCCCAGAGCTGGCGGCCGCCAGCTCTGGGGACAGGGGACAGGCACCGCGCCACCCTGGCCCTTTGCTGCTCGGCTTCTCCTCTCCTGATTTTTCCTGTGAGGTGGGATCGGAGCCGAGCAACCACCTTCCAGAGGGTTTTGTCCCCCCCCTCCTCGTTTTCCACGCGGGACCTCGGGCTGGGTGAAGGGGAGTCGAGCGTGGGGATGGGGACGAGTTGCCGGGGTTTTGGGGGGGGGCAGAGGGGGGACGGGCGCGGGCGCGGGCGGCTCCTCCGCGTGGGTTTGTCCCTTTAAGCGGAGCTGCCTCCTCTCCGGCTTTGGCACCCGGCCGCTTTCATGGCTCCCACTTCAAAGGCAGCGGATTAAAGGGGGACTCTTTTATCTGAATGAAACCTTTAAGCCCCTCACTTCCCAGCTGGATGCAGGGTCCCCATTGGATTTTCTCTCCCTTTTTTGGGGTGAGGGGTTTGCCGGGTGAGGGGTGGGAGACGGGTGAGGGGTGGGAGACTGCGGGGCCGAGAGCAGGAGCGATGGTTGGATGAGGGGGGACGGCTTTGAGGCCGAGCAGAAGGGCCGTATCCTTCCTTCGCTGTGCCCCCCAGAGCGCCCCACTGCTGGTCTCGTGCCAGGGACTCAAGGTGCCATCTGGGATTAGAGCTGGGGATGCGGTGACGCTGGGAGCCGCCGCTCGCGGCTGGAGGATTGTGGGTGCTGTCGGGAGCGAGCCCAACCCTGTCCCCAGTCTCTTTCTCTTGGGGACACGCTTGGGACCCGATGGCGTCGCTGTAGGTGAGGTGTGAATCGGCAGGTGGCCTCGTTAGAGCCTACCTCCTCCCGCGATTAATATTCATCGCTGGTATTAATGTGGGATTGCAGCTCGGCCGCCCGCTCCCGCTGCCCTTCCTCACCCTGCGCCGGGGCTGGACGAGCCTCCGACGTGACGGGAATCGCTGCAGCCGCCTTCTCCGGCAGTGCCTGCTGCGGCCAGGCTGGAGACGACGGGGAAGGGGGGGCTCAGGCTGCCGTCACCCCCCAGCCTGGCGTGTTCCCTTCCCCGTTGGGGACAGCTGAGTGTGTCGGGGCTCCCTGCACCCACTGCCCAGCGAGCAGCCCCGCTCCCCAGCCCATCCCTGCAGTCTCCTTGCTAGGAGAGGTGGGGTTTGAGGGTGCCAGTGAGCTCCCCCATCGTTTTCGTGCTCTCGGTAGTGGCTCCAGAGCCGTGCCCGGGGCTGCTCGGTGCCGGTGCCCGTCCTGGCGTGTTCCAGCTCAGCCGTATCTGCTGCCGCTCAGCTGGAATATTTATCCCTTCATGCTGGAGTTGCCTTTAAATAAAACATTCGTGCTGTGGCCTGGAGGTGCTGGGATTAGCTGAGAGTGGGGATGTAACCTCGCTCCGCAGCGGCACGGGCGGCTCAGGTGTGGTCTGTGTGTCTGTCTGTCCTCATGCAGCGGGATGGCGTTGTCACCCTGTCCCTCACAGGCTTCCAGGGATACCCAGGGAGGTGNTGGGGGGGTCTGCTGAGCTGGCGGGGCTGCCGAAACCACATCACGACGCTCAGGCGGCTCCTTCCAAATTGGCTCCGTTTGTCACGGCTGATGCAATTTGGCAGAGGGGAACTCGTGCTGGGGGGGCGGCTGCGTGGAGAGGCGCGTGGGGGGGGACTCGGACCGCGGCTCGGGGAGAAGAGGGGANAGCTGTGGGATGGGGACCCCCCTCCTCAGCACCTCATCCCTGCTCTTCAGCATTTTACAGGCGCTCACGGAGCCCCGGGGGGGGCTGCGGGGATGAAGATGTAGCCGAGGTGTCACAGCCAGCGCCTCCGGAAAGGCCGGTGGGCTTCTCAGCCCGGAGCCTTTGAAATCGAGAGCTCACTTACAGCATCGACCAAGCATGAGGCCCAGTTAATTAACATTAATAGGTTTGTCATTATCGAANAGGGGGGGCAGCCCCCCAACCCACCCGCTGTCGTGTCGGGGGGGGTAGCAGCTGTATCCGCCGCGCTTGGAGGGGGGACGCAGCGGCGAGTGGACCCCTCCTTAGCCCACACCGAGGCTGGAGCAGACGGATCAGCTGGGCTCTCAGCTGGGCTTTTGATTCCTTGTTAATAAAGTCGCTGTCAGGCTTCGCAGCTGTTAATCCCTCCGTCTGCTCGCGACGGGGCGAGCGGCTCCTGCAAATCAGCCGTGGGCTCAGCGGCAAAGGCAGGTGATGGCAGGGGGGGACCAGGGGCACCCTTAGAGCCTCCCCAGGGCTTGGGAGCACCTGCACGAGGGGACGCTGAGGTGTGCAGAGCACCCCAGTGACCACCCCGTGGTGTGCGCAGAAGCGTGTGAGGAGTTTCAGAGGGACAAGGGTGTCTTGAGTTGTCTCTGAGAACAGGCCTTATGGGGAGCGGCTGAGAGAGCTGGGGGTGTTTATCTTGGAGAAGAGGAGGCTGAGGGGAGACCTCATTGCTCTCTGCAACTACCTGAGAGGAGGTTGTGGAGAGGAGGGAGCTGGGCTCTTCTGCCAAGGGCCAGGGGACAGGACGAGAGGGAATGGCCTCAAGCTCCACCAGGGGAGGGTCAGGCTGGACATTAGGAAAAATTTTTTCACAGAAAGGGTCATTGGGCACTGGCAGAAGCTACCCAGGGAGGGGGTTGATTCACTTTCCCTGGAGGGGTTTAAGGTGCGTGTGGACGAGGTGCTGAGGGACATGGGTTAGTGATTGATGGGAATGGTTGGACTTGATGATCCAGTGGGTCTCTTCCAACCTGGTTGTTCTACGATTCTATGATTCTCTATGATTCTTGGGAGGACAGGACTGGCCCTGGCACCCTTTTGAGGACGGCGAGGTGCCACATCTGTCCCCCCAGGGGAGGGGACCCTGCTGGGGCGGCTGCTCCTGGTCCTACCCTGCTTGCGGGTGCTCCGCGGGCGCTGATCGCCCAGCTGCGGTGGGACTCTCCCAGTGCCGTTTGCAGGCAAATTGCAAACTCATTATTTTAATTATGCGCAGCCTTCCTGCGCTAATGAAGTTGGGAGGCTGGTAATGGGGCTTGGTGATGGGTTTCTCCGCTAATTAAGCTCATTGTTCTTGGCTGGGGCCTGCGCTCGGTGCTCTGGGGCGGCAGCATCCGCTGCCACCCCTCCCCGGCACGGGCTGGGCTTGGATGTGGCAGGGCAGGCAGTGGCTGTAGGGTTTGTGGGGTGCTCGTGGGGCTCTGCTTTCCCCTCGAGGGATGTGGGTGTGGGGTGTTTGCCGAGCAAAACCTTCTTGCTTATCGCCAGGCGTTTCCCAGTGGAAGGTGACACCGTGTGCCAGCGTGACTGTGCTGTGAAGGGCCATGTGCAAGGAGGCAGGTGACTGTGGAGCAAGGAGCAAGCCCGCTCCGCATCCCCATGGGGACACGCGGGTGCCTCTCGGTGCCAGCCCCATCCCTCAGTAGCCCCGTGGTGCCAGGGCTGGGTACTCTCAGCCCCACTGCCCTCCCTGCCAAGGGATCCAGGCACGGTGGATGAGCCTGGGGCTGCGGACTCTGCTCTGCCAGGGAGAGCGGCTTCTGCTTCGCGAGGTGAGGACCAGCTTGGCATCGCTCACACGCTGCCACGGTGTCAGGGGACCCCGTGCTCTCGCCAGCAGCAAACGCTCTCATTTATTAGTTGAAGGGCCGGGATAAATCTGATTCAGCCCAGTGCCTGTGCTTGGGTGATGGAGACTGGCCACCCCAATGCTTGGGGACGCGCCGGCCTCGTACGTGGCCATCTCTGTCCCAGCATTTTCCTAGCAACACCTGGGGGTGTTGGTCGACAGCCGACTGAACATGGGCCAGCAGTGTGCCCAGGTGGCCAAGAAGGCCAATGGCATCTTGGCTTGGATCAGAAACGGTGTGACCAGCAGGGCCAGGGAGGTTCTTCTCCCTCTGGACTCGGCACTGGTGACACCGCTCCTTGAATCCTGGGGTCAGTTGTGGGCCCCTCAGCACAAGAAGGATGTTGAGGCTCTGGAGCGAGTGCAGAGAAGAGCAACGAAGCTGGGGAAGGGGCTGGAGAACAGGCCTGATGAGGAACGGCTGAGAGAGCTGGGGGTGTTTATCCTGGAGAAGAGGAGGCTGAGGGGAGACCTCATTGCTCTCTGCAACTACCTGAGGGGAGGTTGTGGAGAGGAGGGAGCTGGGCTCTTCTCCCAGGTGTCAGGGGACAGGACAAGGGGGAATGGCCTCAAGCTCCACCAGGGGAGGTTTAGGTTAGAGATTAGGAGGAAGTTTTTTATGGAAAGGGTCATTAGGCACTGGAACATGCTGCCCAGGGAGGGGGTTGATTCACCTTCCCTGGAGGTGTTTAAGGCACGAGTACACGAGGTGCTGAGGGACATGGGTTAGTGTTTGGTGGGAATGGTTGGACTCGATGATCCGATGGGTCTCTTCCAACCCGGTGATTCTGTGATTCTGTGATTTTCAGCCCCTAAACTTGTTCCTGGGTCACTGTTGCCTCCAAGAGCGAGTCTGGGAGCGTCTGGGGATCCCAGCAACCTGGATGCGGGCTGGGCCCCGGCGTGCCCAGGTGTGCGTCCTGCCAGTGCTGAGCGTGGCGCTTTATAAATGGGATTTTGGGAGCCATCTGTTTGAAGGAGGAGATAATGAATTAGGGGGAGATGAGAAAAATGCTAAGGCCAGGCGCTTTTCTCCGAATGAGCCAGGGTTTGCGGGACGTAAAAGATGAATAACCTCCCCACGCGTTCAATATTCATGAGCTCCCAGCTGTAGCGAGCATCTCGGCGAAGGGTGGGGACAGCCCCGTCACCGCTTCTTCCCTGCCAGCACTGGGACCTGCCTGCTGCTGCGAGGAGTTGTGGGGACACCCAACGCTCTCGAGGATGCTCCCGTGGCCACCCCCTTCGCCCGCGGCCTGGTCCGGGCTGCTTGGCGAGCGGCTCCCTGGCCCACGTCGTCGTCGTCGTCGTCGGAGGCAGGTGGCTGCTAATTGATGTTTCCTTCCTCTGTAGTTTGATGAAAGGCTCCGGCGACACCGAGCTGATTAAAACATCAAGGGGAGGCTCCGTGCTTGCCTTTGATTTGTCTCGGGAGATGATTGCCGCTCCGCTCGACCGTCCGGTGTGGGTGACCGTGGCGCGTGCCGTCCCGGTGCTTCTGTTGCCGGCTCCCTTCCAGCCTCGCCGGCCGCGGTGGCGGCACCACCGGGCTCCCTCCTCGCTGGGCATCGTCCCGTGGCCACGACTGCGCTCCCGGCAGGCAGAGCGGGATGGTTCCTTGTGCTTGGGCTCAGTCCCCTCTCCCCCTGCCCCGTGGGCCGGTGGCCACGTGCCACGGGGCTGCGGCCCCGCACGCCGCGCAGGGGCCACAGACGCCTCCACCGGCCTCTGCCCCCCCCCCCTCCTGCCGTTGCTATTTCACTTTCTTGCTCTTCACCCCCAGGGACTTTCTCTGGGGTTTGGGCCAATTTGCATACATTTTAATCTATAAAAAATTAAGCGGCACTGGCTGCCGCTCTGAGTCAGACCTCCCCGTCCTGAATCTTAAGGAGCTGAATAATTTTCCACTTTTGCTGAGATGTGTGGAGTCTGATTCATGTTCATCTCATCACCTCTCATTAGAGGAGGGGCTGGGGGGCTGAGAGGGGTGGGAAAGGGCCTTCTCGAACCTTCGCCGGCGGACCCCCAACCCCACCGCACGGCCACGCCGGCAGCACAGGAGTCGTCTTCTCATCTGGGACCGCGGGATTTGGGCGCTGGGAAGGCTCTGGCCCATCTTACGCTCCTCAATCGCGTCCTTGGTACGCCGCGGGGAGCTGGCAGCGCCCAGGCTGGGCACGGAAGGTGGGGGCGGCGGCTTTGCCCCGTCTGCTCCAGCGGAGTCGCTCCCCTGTCCCCCTCCTCAGGCGCTGATGGATGGGCCGGAGCTGTTAATATTCAGCACGCTCCGCCATTCCTCCACCTTCTGCCATCTGCCCAGCTCTGCCCACCACTTCTATTCTTGCCGCCGACGTAACGCTCCCTGCCTGGCGCTCGGGGTGGGGGGGGGGGGGAAAGCGTGCGGGACCCTGGCCCCCCGCCAGCACCGGGTGCCAGCGAGGGGTGACACCGTCCCCTGGGCCTCCCCCTGCCTCCTCCCAACCCCTTCGTCCCAGCGCCAGCGGCGACAGGGACCCCACTTGGCACCGAGCGTCGGCCGCCAGCGCGGCCTCAGCGTAAATAAGGATTTAGCATCTGGTTTAAGCAGCCCCTCCAGGCGCAAGGGCTTTGTCATCTCCGTACCTGCTCTCATCCGTAAAGTACCACGGCGGCTCCCCGGGAAGGCAGCCAAGCTAACGATCCCCCCCTGAAACGGTGCAATAAAACACACACAGAGGTGAGGGCTTTAAATCATGTCGGAGCCGCGGCTTCGGCACCCAGTGCCGTGTGTACCCCTCGGCTGCTGGGCTGGAGCACCGGGATGCTGGAGCAGGGCTGGGGGACAGCACCAGCACAGGCTACGTGGTTTTTTTTCACGCCACCTAAGCACCAGCTGCTCCTGGGGTGCATCCAGCTTGACCCAAACAGCACCCATGGGTGCGGGCTGGGGTGCATCATCTTGTGCGATGCCCAAGGCACAGTGGGACAGTGGCTTGTGGGGAAGCCGAGGTGGCCGCTGCGCCCATCGCGGTGGCTCTGGTCCCCGGGACTGGCACCAGCAGCAGCACCAGCACCACCACCACCACCACGCCGGGTCTCCCTCCGCTCCTCTCCCCGCCGGAGCATTAGGAAGCTGGCAGCGTATTGTTTGATGAGCGGATAATCCGCTGAATTGCAAACAGCTTTACCCAATTGAAGAGGCGGATTACCGCTCTCCAGCTTAATCATGTTGACATCTCGGAGAGTAGCCAGCGCTCGTCCTCGCTGGCGCGTGGCGAGGGGCTCGGTGGCAGTGCGCGGTCCCCCCAGTAGCGGCGCCGCTGCAAGGCTTGGGGCAGGGGGGGGGTAAGACACGGGCTGCGGTGACAGCAGCGGCCGTGACCCCTCGCTGTTGTGCCTCCCCGCAGGTTCACAGAGGCGGAGGCGGTGGTGATGGGCGACGTGACCTACGGCGCCTGCTGCGTGGACGACTACACGGCCCGGGCCCTGGGCGCTGACTTCTTGGTGCACTACGGACACAGCTGCCTGAGTAGGTGACGCTGGGCCCCGGGGCGCTGCCGAGGCGGCCGCGCGTGGCACTGCGGACGCCGTGTGCTGCTGCTGCCGCCGCCGTGCCGCGGCGAGCTGCTCGCTGGCTCCGCTCGATGCCAGCTTGGAGACTTCATGCCAAGGTTCTAATCCCTTCCCTAAGGGATTTCTCTTTTCCAGCCTCCGCTGCTGGCTTTGGACAGGGCCGGGCTGGCTGGGCGGCTGCCCGTACGCAGGATTTCGGGGGGCAGCGGGGCGTGCTCATCCTGCTTGGCCGCGCGCTGTCGCAGCATCCGAGTCACAACCCCAAGAGCAGAGTAGTGGGGATGAAGCTTAGCGGGACTCTGCTCATCTGGGAGGGATGGGGCTGCTCTCCTCCCTGCCCCACGGCTGCCAGCGCTGGGGGGCAGTCAGGAATGACGCCCTGAGGGTCCCGCTTGCCCAGGGGCCAGCGTGGGGCTGGGGAAGGCGGCTTAGCAGGTAGAGCGCAGGCTGGGCGGGGAAGGGAGGAGGAGGAGGAGGAGGAGGAGGAGGCTGTGTGCTCCCCAGGCGGACGGTACTCTGGATCCGGTTGCCATGGAAACTGCGCTGCTGTCCCAGATGCTGCTAACTTTGAAGTCCACCCAGGATGGAATCAGCCCAAAAATAACAATAAGACGCTCTGGGTTTTAAGGTGGAGCGGCAGAATTGCCGTAGCGAGTGGCAGGCGCTCGCTTTCCCTGCTGCCGCCGCCGCCGCGCTCCCAGCAGCCGCTCCGGACGTTTATGGGGCGATATAAATGGGTTTGAAGGATTGTCTCGGGCTCCGTGTGAAATACTGACTCCCCGCTCGAGAAGTCTGTCCCAAAAGCTACGTTGGCGAGAGCGTTTGCGGTGATGAATGTCTCTACGAGGTGCTTTGTTATGGAGAGAGGGTTATGGGCACCGCTAGAACAGGGGAATATAAAACTCCTGGTTCGCAGCCTGCTGTTCCGCTAATGAACAGCAGGAAAGGGGAGGAAGGGGCTGCATCCAGCACTGCTCAGGGGGGCAGGATTCACGTCTGGAGCTGCTCCCTGTGGGGACACACAGGCACTGCCAGGCTGCTTGTCCCCAGCCAGGCCACCGTCTGCTGCCCATGGCCACGTGGGTCCTTGCCTGCACCGTGCTGGATGGCTCGCAGGGCACCCTGGGGCGCCCACAGGGTGCTTAGAGGGTGCTGGGCTGCCCGCGGCGCTCCTGGCATCAGCTCGGTGCTGTTGTCCTTGCTGGAAGCCCCGTGCGTGGTGGCAGAAATGTCCCCTCGCAGCGCACGGGCACGGTGCCCTCTCCATCCCATCCCTCACGTGCCCCGCGGGAGGGAGTAATTTGCACTCAATTGTGATCAGGTGAAGAGCACCAAAATGGGAAGTGAACGCGGAGCTGTGAATCGATACGGACTCTGTGTACTTTAATTATTCACTTAATCGTGGTGACACGGGCTTCTTAGCGCCGGGGGTAATTAGATTTGTGTTCATTGATTCCCCAGGCTGCCATTATCCGGAGAGAGAAGCCGGCGGGTGCTCGGCGCGGCTCCGACCTGCACCCCCTGCCCGCGGTGCCAGCGTGGGCAGAGGGGGTGGCACAGCCCCACCCCGGCCTGCCCGCACCGGGGCGATCGGGGTTTTATCCCCTGGTTGTGAGCCGGGGGCTCGCTGGAGCCTCGGCTGTACCCCACACTCACACCCCGTCTCTTTCCCTCTCCAGTCCCCATCGATGCCGCGCAGGGGCTGAAGATGCTCTATGTGTTTGTGGACATAAAGATCGACACGTCCCATTTCCTCGAGACCGTTCGCTTCAATTTCGCAGCGGGCGCCTCCCTGGCCCTCGTCAGCACCATCCAGTTCGTCTCCACGGTGCAGGTGAGACGGGGACGCCCGGCAGCACAGGGCTCGATGGGACAAGAGGGAATGAATGGCCTCAAGCTCCACCAGGGAAGGTTCAGGCTCGGAATAAGGAAAAAATTCTTCACAGAAAGGGTCGTTAGGCACTGGAACAAGCTGCCCAGGGAGGTGGTTGACTTGCCTTCCCTGGAGGTGTTTAAGGTGCAGGTGGATGAGGTGCTGAGGGTCACGGGTTAGAGATTGATGGGAACGGTTGGACTCGATGATCCGGTGGGTCTCGTCCAACCTAGTGATTCTGTAATTCTATGATTCTTCCTGCCTTAACCCTGGCTCCGTCCCTCCCTGCCCCAGCGCCGGGGCTGGAGCGGCCGACTCGGGGTGCTGGGGATGGTGGTTCCCCCGGTGGCGAGCGGCTGCGATAATATGCTGCTGCCGTAATGTTGATGAAGTACTTTATAATAACTCTGATCAATGTTTCATGGCGGCACCCCTCCCCGGCTCCCCCGGGAGCTGCTCTGTAAATGTCAGGGCAGGCGGTGGAGCACTTGGCATTTTGATGCAGTGCCGGCAGCGGCAGGGGAAGCTCCGGCGGGTCCGTCTGCCTGCCCCTCAACGGCCGGCTGGGCAGGACGGGAGGAGATGAATGAGCCTCTTGAGCCACGTCTATCTAAACACGGGGCTATCGAAGCGTTACGCGTTTTCCCTTGTCTTTTAATTCATACGTTGCCTGAGCCTCGCTGAGCATCTCAGTGAGGGGTTGTTATCCTCGCCGAGCAGCCTGGCTCCCCTCCAGCGGGGCCCAGCAGCACAGCCCTTCCCGCTGGTGTCCTACGGAGCTGGGACTGCTGGAGCTGGGGTGTCACCAGAGAGATTCTTCTCCCTCTGGACTCAGCACTGGGGAGGCTGCTCCTCGAATCCTGTGTTCAGTTGTGGGCCCCTCAGCACAAGAAGGATGTTGAGGCTCTGGAGTGAGTCCAGAGAAGAACAATGAAGCTGGGGAAGGGGCTGGAGAAGAAGAGGAGCGGCTGAGAGAGCTGGGGGTGTTTATCCTGGAGAAGAGGAGGCTGAGGGGAGACCTCATTGCTCTCTGCAACTACCTGAAAGGAGGTTGTGGAGAGGAGGGAGCTGGGCTCTTCTCCCAAGGGACAGGGGACAGGACGAGAGGGAATGACCTCAAGCTCCACCAGGGGAGATTTAGGCTGGACATTAGGAAAAAATTTTTCATGGAAAGGGTGATTGGGCATGGGCAGAGGCTGCCCAGGGAGGGGGTTGAATCACCTTCCCTGGAGGTGTTTAAGGTGTGGGTGGACGAGGTGCTGAGGGACATGGGTTAGTGATTGATGGGAATGGTTGGACTTGATCTGGTGGGTCTCTTCCAACCTGGTTGTTCTGTGATTCTGTGCTTCTACGATTCATCCATGCTCTGGGCCATGGCCTCTCCCTGCTGACTCCGTGTCCCCCGCAGGCGGCGTCGCAGGAGCTGCGTTCCCAGTACAAGGTGTGTGTGCCCCAGTGCAAACCTCTGTCCCCAGGGGAGATCCTGGGCTGCACTTCTCCCGGGCTCGCCCAGGACACAGATGCCATCGTGTAAGTGCCCGAGACCCTCCAGCACCCTCCTCCCTGACCCCTTCCTGGCCGTGGGGTGGCTCTGGGGGACATCCGCGGGCTGGGACGGGGCCCCCTCCGGGTCCCTGCGCTGCTCAAGAGTGGCGTGTGCCCGTCGCACAGAGGAAATAATTGAGTCGTATATCAGAATAGATAATAGATGGAAGGGCGTGCGGATAATTGGAAAAGACAAATGGCTGGGGCCCAACATCACAGCAACATTAATTTTATTTAAGGACAGCAAATTAGAGGGAGCACTTCGCTTCCTATCACCTAATTATTTTAGGTAATGGAAATGCTTAATGTACTGTGAATACAGCGCGCTGCAGAATAAATAAATACCAGGACCCCACCCTTGGGGGGAGCTGGGGAGCCCCGGGTGTGGGTTTGGGCCCCGCCGAGCCCCTTCTCACCTACCCCGCTGGGTGAGAACGGCACCGGTGCCTTTCCACGCGCGGCCGTGCCGGGAGCCAAAAGGTGACTGCTGGGGCCAGGGGGTCAGTGGGGGCTTGGCTGCACCCTGGGGTTGAGGCGCTGCTTTCCGTCTCTCCCCAAGGGCATCAGGAGAGCGGGCAGGGGTGGCCGAGCTGGTATCACGTCCGTGAGAGCGTGTCCTTCCCACCACTGAGGGAGGAGGAGCCGTGCCGTGCGCTGCTCGGCCGTGCAAGGTGCACGCAGCCGCTCTACCTGCATCTTCCCCGCGTCGTTATTTTCTTCTTTTGCCCGTCTCCGGGGCTAACTTTTTTTTTGCAGACAAATTAGCTTTGATCTCCCCAAATGTCATTCTCCAATTAAGGGCAAAATCTAGTCAAGTTTTACGTCTGAATTCATTTTCCGAGCTCTCACTCCATTAGGGCAGCTGAATGAAGGGCTTTGAAATGTAATTGCTGACTTGAAATCCGATTAGAAATGGAAGCAGCAGCGTCTGGAACAAGCCATTGAGATGGAGCAGCTCCCGGTTGCCCCGCGCCGGTGTGGGCGTCCTCCCTTGCCCTGGGCACGGCTGCCTCTCCCATCCCGACGGGCCAGAGGGCTCGGTGGAGAAAGGGAGCGCTGGCCGTGCCCGCTGCTCTGGGTCCCAGTGTGAGAGTTTGGGAAATATGGATGGATGCTGCTTTTTCCATGTGCCACAAGCTCTCTGGGTCCCAGAACAGGAGCTCAGGCATGGGAAACCAGCAAGGACATGGATGGATGCTGCTTTTTCCATGTGCCACAGCTCTCTGGGTCTCAGAATGGGAGCTCAGGCATGGAAAACCAGCAAGGATGTGGATGGAAGCTGCTTTTTCCATGTGCCACAAGCTCTCTGGGTCCCAGAATGGGAGCTCAGGCTTAAAAAAACAGTGAGGACACAGATAGATGCTAGTGTTTCCATGTGCCACAAGCTCTCTGGGTCTCAGAATGGGAGCTCAGGCATGGGAAACCAGCGAGGACACAGATAGATGCTGCTGTTTCCATGTGCCACAAGCTCTCTGGGTTCCAGAACAGGAGCTCAGGCATGGGAAACCAGTGAGGACACAGATAGTTCTGCTGTTTCCATGTGCCACAAGCTCTCTGGGTCTCAGAACAGGAGCTCAGACATGGGAAACCAGCAAGGATGTGGATGGAAGCTGCTTTTTCCATGTGCCACAGCTCTCTGGGTCCCAGAATGGGAGCTCAGGCTTAAAAAACCAGTGAGGACATGGATGGATGCTGCTGTTTCCATGTGCCACAAGCTCTCTGGGTCTCAGAATGGGAGCTCAGACATGGGAAACCAGCGAGGACATGGATGGATGCTGCTGTTTCCATGTGCCACAGCTCTCTGGGTCCCAGAATGGGAGCTCAGGCATGGGAAACCAGCGAGGACACGGATGGCTGCTGCTGTTCCCGTGTGCCACAAGCTCTCCCTCCCCACTCTGCAGGTATTTGGGTGACGGGCGCTTCCACCTGGAATCCATCATGATCGCCAACCCGGGGATACCTGCCTACAGGTACGGGCCAGCCTGGGGGCACCCCAAGTGGAAAGCTCAACCCCCCCCCAACCATGCTCCCCCCTCCCCGGAGCACCCCAGGCCCTGGTGCTGGGCAGGCAGCCGCCTGCAGCGGGCACGGCGCGAGGCCGCGGGGTGGGTGGAGAGGTGCAGCAGCGTGGAGATGAACGCCAGCCATTTACTCCGGCTGAATATAAACATTTTGACAAGTACCTGTGAAAGCTCGTGGAGGTGCAGCCATTAAAGCCGAGGCGCTGCAGGCAGAGGCCATAAAGCGCGATGATGAGGCCGCTGAAAGCAGATGAAATATCAAGAGCGAAAGGCTGAGCCCATTTGGTGAAATCTGAATTTCTTAGTAGGTCGTTTGTTACGAACGGGAGGCGCGCGTCAGGTTTATGGCGCTGGGGGAAGCTGCTGAAACCCGAGTGGGATTTGATTAAAATTCTCCTCGTCAAACAAAGCAACAAATCAAAGATTTCTTCATAATTGATGAGCCGGGACAGGTTGAGGGGAGTCAAGCGCGGAGCTGAGCGCGCAGCCCAGGCTCTTGCCAGGTGCTGCGGGGGCTACAATGGGACAATTGTCTGAGCCCTGTACTTGTCCCCTTGTCCCCAGTCTGTGCCGTACAGGTGGGGTTTGAGAGATGCTGTAGGAGACAATTAGTGCTAATGAGGGAGGGGCATCATTTGGCTGATGAGATGAGTGTGAGAGAGTTGGAGAGTCCAGAGGAGGCCACGGAGATAATCTGAGGGCTGGAGCACCTCTTGTATGAGAACAGGCTGAGAGAGGTGGGGTTGTTCAGCCTGGAGGAGAGAAGGCTCTGGGGAGCCCTTAGAGCAGCTTCCAGTGCTGAAAGGGGCTCCAGAAAGAAATATTTACAATGAGGTTGGTGAGGTCCTGGCTCAGGTTGCCCAGGGAGGTGGTGGAGGTCCCATCCCTGGAAACATTCAAGGTCGGGTTGGACTGGGCTCTGAGCAACCCGATCTGGTTCAAGGCGTCCCTGCTCCTGCAGGGGGGTTGGACTGGGTAACCTGTAAAGTTCCCTTCCAACCAAAAAACATTCTATGATTACGTGACTCTCTTTTCGCAGGTACGATCCCTACAGCAAGGTCTTCTCCCAGGAACACTACGACCACGAGCGCATGCGCCACGCTCGCCAGGACGCCATCCGCGCCGGCGCCGGCGCCCGCTGCTGGGGCCTCATCCTGGGCACGCTGGGGCGACAGGGCTCCCTCGGCATCCTGCAGGTACCGACCGGGCCTCGTCTGAAGCCCCTGCCTGGGCACCGGGCACCGCTCCTTGGGCGAGAAGAAGGACCGGGGAGCGATGGCACCGCTGGCACCGTGACCTCGCTGCCGGGGCGAGTGGACCCGGCACTGCGGGCGACCCATGGGGTTGCGGCTGCCTGGGATCTGCGAGACGCCGAGCCGAGCGAGCAGGGCAATTAGCAGCGGATGAGGGAGGTTGGAGAAGGGCTCGTTAAACCTGCCCCTCGCTGGGGAGAGCCGGCCAGCCTCGGAGACCCCCCCCTGCACAGGCAGCTCAGCAATTAATTCCCTGGGTTTGTTTTAATTGGATGAACTTCCGATTGGGTTCACTGCCCCTGCTCGGCTGCTGCTTTCCATACCCTGGGCCGAGCGAGGGGAGCAAGGGCTGCAGCGCCCTGCTCGATGGAAGTGGGGTGCCCAGCGGCCCCCTCACACCTGGAAAGCTCTGGGGAGCCACAGGTGGGATTTGGGACAGCACAGGGAGCAGCAAGCAGAGCAAGGCGGCAAGGTCTCGGTAGCCACTGGCCCTCTGTGGCCACAGGGAGTGGGGGACAAGGACAAGGACATCGTCCCTCATCCCTCCTGGGCTCCTGACTGCAGCCAGCCCGTGGCAGGCGGGCATTGTAGGGAAGGCAGCAGCTAACGAGAACAGATTGTTGTCATTGAGCGGTAATTACTTCATTAGACTGAGGCACGCGCTGGGGAGAGCTGAGCCATGGCCACAGTCCCTGTCACTGCGCCTGCCGAGGGGACACGGGCAGAACTGGGACCCACAGAGGGTCTGATGGCCAGGCAGGGGCTGCGGGCAGGGCTGGGGGGGCTGCCCAGGGGCATCAGGGGAGAAGAGGAGGCTGAGGGGAGACCTCGTTGCTCTCTGCAACTACCTGAGAGGAGGTTGTGGAGAGAAGGGAGCTGGGCTCTTCTCCCAAGGGACAGGACGAGAGGGAATGGCCTCAAGCTCCTCCAGGGGAGGGTCAGGCTGGACATCAGGAAAAAAATTCTCCCAGAAAGGGTGATTGGGCAGTGTCAGAGGCTGCCCAGGGAGGGGGTTGAGTCACCTTCCCTGGAGGGGTTTAAGGGACGGGTGGACGAGGTGCTGAGGGACATGGGTTAGAGATTGGTGGGAATGGTTGGACTCAGTGATCCGGTGGGTCTCTTCCAACCTGGGTCTTCTATGATTCTATGATCTGTCTGGGCTCCTCTTAAACCCTCGGGTGTCTTTCCCCCCTGCAGCACCTCGAATCCCGTCTCCGTGCCCTGGGCCGGCCCTTTGTGCGGGTGCTGCTGTCCGAGATCTTCCCCAGCAAGCTGCGGCTCTTCCCTGACGTGGACGTGTGAGTGCTGCTGACCCCCCCACCTCCAGCACAGCACCCCCCCAGGTGCCTCCTGATCCTGCTGTCAGCCCTGCCACACCTGTCCTGTTGTCCCCTGGGCTGGCGCTGTGCCCACGGAACGGGGAGGGGACGTAGCTGTCCCTGGCAGGGTGTCTCCAGCACAGTAGGGTCCTCGCTCCCTGCCCTCTCTGCCCCCTTACCGGGCTTCGCTGCGGCTTCTTCTCCCCAAACTGCTCATCCCAGTTTGCTCCCACGTCTTTCTCTCCCAGGTGGGTGCAGGTGGCCTGTCCCCGCCTCTCCATCGACTGGGGAGAAGCCTTCGGCAAGCCGCTGCTCACCCCCTACGAGGTGAGCACCCACCTTCTGCTTCGGGGGGACCAGCCCCCATGGCTTGGGTGGGGGGACGCGCCAGAGCCACCCTCAGAGCTGTGGTGCTGTGAGCTGCCAGGATGGGGACGTCCACGCTGCTGAGCAGTGTCCCCTCTTCCCTTTGTGCCCATCCGAGTGTGCCACTGGGATTTCCAATCTCTTGTGGGGTTCCCGGTGCCGTGAGCTTACCTCCGGCACCTTGAGCTGCAGCCGTGGGAGCTCTCGGCACCACCAGCTTCCCTGGCGTTGGGTGCCACTCACGGTCTTAAGGAGCTTGTCCCCTCTGCAGGCCGCGGTGGCTCTCCGGGACATCGAGTGGCAGCAGCCGTACCCCATGGATTTCTACGCCAGCCAGTCCCTGGGGCCGTGGACGGTGAACCACAGCCAGGTGGGCAGCGGGGCACCACCAGCTTGTGGCACGGCACCGGGGCAGGGGGTCCCCGCTCTGTCCCTTCGCTCTTGGTGGCCACATAGGGTGGAGGGGACACTCGGTGGGAGCCGCGGTGCCGTACGGTGCCCGGGCTGAACGCCTGGTGCCGTATGGTGTGCGGTGCCGTACGGTGCCCGCTGCGTGTGCCCAAAGCGCCACCCCGTGGCTTCCTTCCCGGTGAACGGGAACGAGCTCAGTGCCAGCCCAGCTCACGGGGGACACCGTGAAGCCCCCACCTGGCCCCACTGCTCCCCGGGACCGGGGATCCCCCTAGTCGTGCCCCGTGGGACGATGTGGGCTGAGCACGGGTGGGCTCAGCTCAGCTCAGGCAGGGGCTGATC
>WAAB01016238.1:435813-456038 GCA_013389865.1 Piaya cayana | reverse complement strand
CACTACTAAACCATGTCCATGAGGTGCCACGTCTATGTGTCTTTTCAATACCTCCAGGGATGGTGAGTCCACCACCTCCCTGGGCAGCCCCTTCCAGTGCCCAGTAACCCTTTCGGTGACAGGATTTTTCCTAATATCCAATCCAAACCTCCAGCGGCACAACCTGAGGCCATTTCCTCTTGTTGTATCACTTGTTACTTGGTAGATGGGACCAGCACTCACCTCAGTACAACCTCCTTTCAAGTAGTTGTAAAGAGTGATGAGATCTTCCCTCAGCCTCCTTTTTTGCAGACTAAGCAATCCCAGTTCCCTCAGCTGCTCCTCATAAGACTTGTTCTCTAGATGCTTCACTAGCTTTGTTGCTCTTCTCTGGACACGCTCCAGCCCTTCAATGTCAGAGCGGAGCCTGTGTCTTACTTGGTGATATATGTAAGACTTAGTGCCTGTTTACCAGAAGTTGGGCTTGATCTTGGCTGGAGCCTCGAGGCAGTAATTTGAGTAATGTAACAACAATTAAATAAGATGCTTACAGACTAGATCTGGCTAAAGCATATTCCACATTGCTCAAAAAAAATTCCTTTCCAATTGCTAGCCTGAAATTTCTTTGGAAATGTTATTGCTGCAATAGTCAACTTTCCCCTCATTTTCTTGAAACCGTGTCTATACAGTTACTAGGATGATAAGCTATCATATGTTTCTTTCTGCTTGTGCATGTAAAGTATATATATGAGAAAGAGTGTTCTTTGGCACAGGCCTTCTCATTTTGATCTGCATTTGTACAAGACCCAGCATTGTTGGGTCCCAGAACATGATTGAGCCATACAAGCACAGCAATACTGTCAAAAAATAAAGAGCTACTCTGAAGATAAAATTCCATTTACTTGCTGTTTAGTACTTTCCCCTACTCTCTCAGCATAGGACAAGCTGAATTTGCACCAGAAGCCCTGAATAAAAAAGAAGTTTTACTCCCATGCCTTCTGCATCCATGTCTGGTCCCATTGGCTTGAGGGACAGTGGAGGATTGGCCCTGGTAGGAATGGGTCTCATAGCTGTAATGTTTCAGAAGAGTTGGGAAAATCCTTTCTTCTTCTGAAGCTTTGCCTAAAACGTAGCTCGTTTCAAAAAGTGGAATAAATTATGGCTACTTTTCCCTCAAATACTTGGTAGCAATTAAGGGGAAAATTTGCTGAATTACCTATGCAAAGACTCAGAGAGTATGATAAAACCAAGATGGATTCAATGCTCATTAACAAGAAGTAGTACTCTAAGCAGAGGAAAAAGAAATTATGAGAGAAATTTGCATTATATATAGGAAAAATATCTACCATATAAAAATACATATCCAATGCTAAACATGGGCACGAGGCCAATCCTTCTTATTCTGCAATCACTGAGAGTGGTTCCATTGACTTCCAGGGGACTTGAATGGAATCCAGCTCCAGATCTGGCTTCCTTAACTCATGAATACTCCTCTTGAAATGAATTGTATTTCTTTAATTTGGAAAGTAAGACAGATTTTTGGTAGTACAACTCTTGCCCTCAGTACTTCATCATCTATATGATGTGAAAGAGAGCCCTTTCAAGGTAATGCCTGTTACTGGCATGCATAAATATATAGTGATGTTTTTTCCTCTTTTCTAAGGATGGGACTCTCAAGACATTCACAGGGAGATAGTTGAACTATCTAGAGAAGTTTAAGGAGTCACCATTCTACCTTCTATAGGTTCCCAATATAATTCAGAGTGTGCACAGGACATAGAAAGCCTATATTGGATTAATTTGCTTATTTTGACTGTCTGGCTACTGAGCCATCTGTGAGCATTCTTCAGTTCTTTCTGTTTATTGCCTGAGCATTCCTGGTTAGTTGATTTTAAAGGGTAAATGAGTTTGGAAAAACGAGAATGCATCTCTGCATTGCAGATCCACGTCCATTGAGCAATGTTGCTTGTCAAGGCACATCACAGAGGCACTGTGGTTTTATTATAGTTTTGTTGTTTGAAGACCATGTAGGACCTTTTCACTCATCACAGTGTGTTCTGAGTTAAAACAGTTTCTGACTATTCTTTTGACACACAACTGTGAAACGAATTTTCTGCAACACAAAAACATGAACTGTGTAAAAATTTGCATCTTACATGAATATTCATTTAATATTTATAGTTATTTTAGTTTTGCTTACATAGTCCCCTTGTTTTCTAAATTTCAAACCAGCTCTTTGGTAATTAATTTGAATTTTAGTACTAAGAAGCAGGGTCTCCGATGAGCCCTGTTACAAACATGGCACATTGTTCTACATTGCATAATAAAACAATCATTTAGAACTGCAACATATTCAGCAAAAATGGCTCTACTTCTGTTTGACAGGGAGAACGCCTATGTGATTTTCAAAGCAGCTAGTTTAGCACTCTTCATTTATAAGGAGGGAAGGGAGAGGAGCGAGAAACGCTACTCTGAGAACAGCTTGTCTCATGTTGACCTACTTTCTCCACCAATCTGCGTGCAGCCAGAGCTGCTGTTGTGTTGACACTACATATCCAAGCTAAAGCAAACCCAGCAAAGTCCCTGGCCTTAGAGATTGACTCTAGAGAAGACAAAAAGCCTTCTGGGTTTGATATGACTTTTGGACCTTCCGGCACTGTAGAACTGTGGTGGAGCAAGTTGATTTTCAAAACTGAGTGTCATGCCTCCTCCAGCCTGCGAGATCTGAAGTAGATTATGCTCATATAATGAGGCTGCTTTGTCTAATCTCTCATGTACATTTATGTCTAATGCAGGTGTTGTTGGTCCAGGGAGGGTCTCCTTATCTGCATGGTGGACATGGTGAAAGAGATGAATTTGCTTCTCTTATCAGCCTTTTCTCTCTCCTGCCAGGAATAGCAGGAAAAGAAAAGGTGTGTGCCTATGAGAAAAAAACCAGGGATACCCATTTGTCATGTCTCTTTGACTCTCTTTTAGCCCCTAGAGATTATCTGCAGATGGCATAAATTACAGTAGCCATAGAGCTCCCCTAATCTCATGCAGAGAGGAGTTTTGTACAGAGCCTGAAGACCAGCAGGTGGAAACCTTTTTTTGTATCTACATATCCATGCAGGGGTAAATACCTCCTTATCTGTGCTGTTTGGAAATTATTGGATCCTGAGGTTCAATTCATGATCTTTGGAGTTTGGTTTTTTTAGGAGGGACATACTTGATGTGCTGCACATCTGCAGCTCCTGCTGCCTGCAGTGGGAGAATTCACTGCTACCTCTTGAGGAAAGTGAGTAAAAAAATATGTTGTGTTATGTATCACTGCATCAGTTTTTTCATTTCAACCAATGTTTTCACAGAAGTCCACCTGTACTTTACACAGCAAGCACTACTCCATTGCCCCTGAAAGCCTCATGTCCTTTAATGGAAATTAATACAGTTTTATTCTTAGCAGTTTATTGCAAAATTCCACTAATGGGGCTCTTCACCAAAACATTCTTTTTATGACCAATTTTAACTTAAAGCAAGAACCTTGTTGATTCTGAGAAGGAGAAAGACTCTAAAACTTCCATTTCCAAAACATGGCATTTCCTCTACTCCATTCCAGAGATTTCTTTTTACAAATCCTTTCTTTGCATCTCCTCTAACAAGGGTGTTTGTGATAAGAACACTGGTAAGATGCCTTGAGATCTGTTTGTTTATTTGGGTCCCAAAGGAATACAGTTGACCTCAGTTTAGTACAAGTGAAATAATGAATCAAATCAGAGCCTTTAAAAAGACCTAAATGAGGTCTAGTAGAACATACTGCTAGCTGAGACATTACTGAGACTTTCTTATACCCCATTGATCTAATCCTCGGGGAAACTTATAGTCCAGTGGGGCAGTATGTGAACAGAAAGTGCACCAAGTGCTGAGCTTCGCCTCGCTCTGTGGCTCTCTCATTCCACGTCAAGACCGCCTTTTTATGACCTGGCATAATCTGCTTTCAAAGTGGATTAAAATGGACTCTCGTAGAGTGGACTGAGTCCTTGGATAAAGCCAGAACAGAGCACCAAGTGCAGGTATTACACTGAGCTCCTCCCCCACAGAGATCTGGGTATTTTAAAATTCACTCAATTCTACTTCTTCCTAGGAACCAGCAAGCAGATGGAAGTTTGCTATGTGCAATTCTGCTGAATCTGTGTTTCTGGGGTAGCGATTCTACTCTCCCCCCTGTTAAAATTTCTCTGCTGTCATTGCATCTTGCTACATGTTTCTTGGCTACCTGAATGTGCTCTCTGATAAAGCCACGTAGGCTACTGGAGCAGGAAGATTTGTGGTCTGCTTTCACCCTCATGTGAGTAGGTTTTGAGAGGCTGGGATTCAAGGGTTTGGGTTTGCACTGAGTCTCTTACTTTGGAGGCAATGCTGAACCTCACCATCTTGTGCTCAACTTTTTTGTCTTGTGAAATGCTCATGCACACATGGTCCAAAATTTCCTATACATCTGAGCCATGAAAGCCAATGGAGAGCTTAGGGGTGGTAAGAACTGCTATTATTGTAGCACTTAAAAGCTCTAATAGCTTTTATTAAAATATCTGTACATGTTGATTTCTAATTGTTTGGTGAGATGTCTGTGTCATGTGATTTCTATTAGACAACAGCTTAAGCTACAATATTTTTTCTGAGGTGGCTTCCCCACTGATGTCTGCTGGGAATTAGGCAAAGTCAGTGTCAAATTAATGGAAGGAAAGAGAGGATGAAATTGTAGATGGATTGAATGAGTCTTACAGTTCAGAGAGATTCACAGCAAAATAGATTGGTTCCCTACAGCAGCCGCTCCTTTAATCTGTGCTATTGCTTAGTATTTCTCATTATTTACATTAATTTTCTTTTAAGCATTTGGTATTTAAAGAAAGCTTGTTAACTACAGTGCCATGAACTGAACACTGTGAATTCTGGTCCTAGCTTTTGTTCCTTGCCATTTGGTGATATCTGAGCTTGAAGAGCCAGGACCGTGTCCGGATTCCATATCACCCAGATTCCAAATCAACCAGGTCTCTGGTCTGACTGATCTGAGTGCCACAACTATGGTGCTCTACAGAGCGCTGACGTAGCCTGCAGAAAACTTAGTGCTTGATCCTCCTGCTTCAATTTACTGTGCTGTACAAATAGTCATATTCCTCACTAACTAGAATGAGGATCAGTTCCTTAATATCTGGAAAGGAATTTGAAAACCTAAAGCAATAATTTCACGGTTATGCTTAATCAGTACTGTGCATTTAATGTTAATGTTATTAAATGAATGTTCATTGACAAATTAAGGATACATTTTTAAACTCCCTTAGAAAATTCAGTAAATATAAAGTCTTTGTTCATCAGTATGTGGTTTAAAATCCTGTAACAGCAATGTTCTACCCTGGCTTTTATGGATGTGTACTGGAGAGACGTAATGCTTTAATGATTTCTCAATAAGCAAAGCTTACAGCCCAGTTCTTTCCCAACATGAGAGGTTTGACTTAATTGTGGTGGTTTTACTTATGCTGAAAGCACAATCAATGCCTTGTATTTTTAATATCATGAAGATAAAGAAGTGCATTACATTTTTCAGCAGGAGTATCGCTTCTAGCAGGAGTAGAACAAACAGACCTTTCTAGCTGTTTACATGAGTAGACTTTGAAGTGTATCCTCTGGTTCCCTTGGGAGGTTAATTTTGAAAACTCACATAAATGGACAACAAAACTGAGTTTGTGAAGGGCCTTTTTAAAGTCTTGAATGGAATACAGGCTCCTGTCCTGCTGGTCAGGTCACCTGCTGCATAATGACTTTCTCTGCCTAACAAGCACCAAACTCCTAACTTGTCCTCTTGGAACTGCATTGCCTACAGTCGTCCGTGCACTGCTTGTGCTATCACACCTTGGCTCTTGTCTCAAGCAAGGGCTGTCTGTGCTGTAGAGACTTTGCTTCTGATTAGAGCCCAGCATCAGGAGAGTCCATTAGCAAAACCAGACCAAGTCTGGTTTGGGGATGTGGCAAATGAGCTACCCTGCCCTGCCCTTCTGCTGTGCTGAGCTTGTGCCGGGCACTATGAAAGCTGAGGCCAAATGCAGCCATGTGCAGGCACAGCTAAAACCTACTAGGAACATGCAAACTGCACCAGAAGTTCTTAATTCCCTCAGCTGCTCCAGTAAATCTCTTTCTGCCATAGGCACGCTCTGAGAGTGACTCTTGCCCAAAAGAGACCTATGGGAGAGAACTGGTGTCAGAAAGGTTAAGTAATTCAGTCCATAATTGCAGGGACTTGTCCATAATTTCAAATTCTTTTGCAGAGGGGAAGGCTTTCCTTTCCATTAGATGATGTGGTTAAAGACAGACAGAATCTGGGCATCCTGTGCAAATCTTCTAAGTGCAATAGGTGCCTCATTTGACGTAGATTTTCAAGCAAAGGTGATTAATGAGTCATAAATATAATGCTACAGTGATCCTTAAAATAAACAACATTCCTTGATTTGAAAATCCTGGGAGATGAGTTTTAATTTCTCTTGCCAATCTGGGAACGTAAAAGATTTTCCTGCAGTGCCTTATTGATATAATTTGACCTTGCTCAGCAGTGGAGCTCCCTGATGGAGGGGTGGTGGGGGCGGAGGGTGTGTGGGCACACATGCAAAGTGCTCTTACTATGCCTGTATTCAAATTCTAATTCCATATTCTTGTAAGAATGATCTCACTGGGAACCAAAAATAGCACAGACAGAAAATATTCTCACAAGATGATTGTCACACAAATAAGAATGGTTTCTCTTTAACCCATTCTCTTATCAGCTAAGCTCTCTGCAGGCTCCTGATCCTCTGCCGGTGCTTTGCTTTAGACATTGGCCAAGGATCTATTAATGAAAAGCAACAATTTCATAGTAATAAAATATCTCTGAGGTTGTCAGTATGCCACTAAGCTGGATTAAATGAAGTGCGCTTACCTTGTTTTAACAATATAAAAGTATTGCTCCAGTGACGGTAATTCGCTGTCTTTGTAACAGGGTGTAGTTTCGAATTTTGGTGACTATTTTTCTGGGTCCTTTTTAGCTTTAAGCATTGCCAGTTACATCTCCTAATGCTCTGTTGCTTTCAATGAGATAGCACAAAATGCACGTCTGACCCAAATTCTTCCTGCCAATCACAATTTCCTGTATAGAAAGAGAAGGTGAATTAACGGTGATGCCTTTATTTATTTTTGTAACCACTGCACCTGCAAGCCTCAATTTTGGAAGAGACTGGGCTGTGCTAGGCATTCTAAAGACAGAGAACAAAAAGGCTGTCCTTTCAGAAAGCCTGTCCTCTGAGTACTGGAGGGGGATGACAGAGGATACTGGTAGAGAATGCCAGGAAGCCACAAAACAGTATTGTTCAACACAAAAAGCAACTGCACAGGCAGCATGGCAGCACAGAGGTGTGAGAAAGTTGAATGAGAAGTATGAAGCTATGGATGTTTGGGAAATTCCTGCAAAGAGAGAAGGCTGCATTTGCTTGTTTGAAGCTCTAGCGGGTGGTGTGACCTAGCAACACCTGCGCATCCAAGGTGGAAGCTGATCAGTGTAGGAAATAGATCCACCAGAGAGGGTGCCCATAGGCTTGAGAGGCAGATGTGCTAGAGAAGGAGAAGGTGGCAAAGGGATTCAGAGAGAAAGAGAGGGTAGAGGAAAGTTGTTCCTATGAATCCTCTGTTTTATCCAGGTTGTTCTGGGGGAAATGCACTCTATGGAGTAGTCTGCAAGTGAGCTGGTCTGTCAAGTTAGTGTTTCCCAATGGTGTGTTAATTCCTAGACTTCTGTGATAGACAGTTACATATAAATAAAAGCTATTTTCCTGTTCTTTTTTTCAATTTGTTTGTAGACTATGGAGAAAAGCTGATGGTTGCATATTTACCACACAACAGATGTTCATAGTTCTCAGGCACATCATCTGCCCAATTGCCCATGGCTTTGTCTATTCCAATTATTTTTTCCCATATGTACACACTGGGTCGCATTCCAGCTCTGAAACAAAGAGGATTTTAAATTTTGTCCCTCTCTGGTGCTGCTGAGGTCCTTTGAGCTTCTGACAAGGGCTGTCACATCCTGAAGGAAAGCCCTGATAAGATGCCCATGGCAGTAACCAGTAAGGGAGTCCTTGACCAGCCAGTAGGTCTGGTGATACCTCTGCCATGAAACCTTTCATTTTGGGTATGATCCTCATCGTGCCCATGCTGCTTTACCCCAGAACGGCTGTTACACCTGGGATATTCCTGCAAGGCTCCCTTGTACTGGCTGTAAGAGAAGTTGGAAAACCTGTTGCATGATGTTGCTGTGTCAGCTAAAGTGAGTAGAGTATATGGGCAGAGTCTGAGCACTGGAACACTGGAGTCCTGAATGCTGCCCACAGAGGCAAAAATGTTCTACTGTCCTAAGTAGCTGAAGAATCCCTGCCTTCCCTTCTTTTCTGTAATGATAAACTTATGGATCTGCCTTCTCTGCAAGACAAGGAATGCCAGTGAACTTCAGTGCTGAGAGTAAGTTGGAAGATGCACTTCCCTTATAAGATGCTGCTGGGGACCTACTTGCCTGGTGATACCTTGGCTCTTCGTGAAAGAGGGTGACCGGCCTTCCTGGGATTTGGATGCAGTCCCCATATATTTTCCTTGCATGCTGAGCTAATGCGCTGCTCAGCTTCCTTTTGTGTTTTTGTGTCCTTGGCAGAAACCTGCACTCAGCAGTGCTTGCCTCCACCACTCTGGTGTGGGCAGGTGAAGCAAGAAATCTTGGACCAGCTACACTTATTGTAGTCAAGCACTGAATCACAGCAATGCAGTCCTGCAGGGAACTCGATGTCATTTGAATGCAGAGTAGTGCTGCAAGATGTCACATGGAGCAGAGAGAACACAACTAGCTTGGAGCAGCCGGTTTTGACATTGGACAGACTATCAGCCAGGCGCAGTGTAGCCAGACTGGGATAATCAGCCATGCTGAGAGGTAAGGGTAATTAGGCAGATACAGAGATACCCTGCAGATATCCTTCTGAGCCCTTAAATGTTCTTAGGAAACTTTTCCTAATACATTGCTTATATATTGTTCACTCTGAATTAAATGAGTTCTTATGTTATCGGCCACATATTCTTGTTTATGATTTTGGAAGCTCCTATCATATTCTCCTGAGCCTCCACTTTTCCAGGGGAAAAAAAAACAGATAAGAAATTCAACCTTTCCATATAGGAGGATGCTTTCCTCTCTAATTTATCTGCATTTTTTTTGTAAAATACAGAGTTCCAAATTGCACCTTAAGAGAAGTTTCACTTATGCTTAGTGAAATACTTCCGATGTCTGACATGTGTCAGTCTTACTAACACATCACTGGCTGTACTTTCCATTTTTTGTTACAACATGTCATGGTGTTAAGTCATATTCCACCTGAGGTTCTCCCTAAATCCCAGCACTCATTTTCAGTACTATTATTTAACCAGTTATATCTTAGTTTGTGGTTTTTAGTTTGATTTCTCCTTCCTTTACTTAGTACTTCACACTTGCCTTTATTGAGTGTTTTGGCTTGATTTAAGGCTGTCCGTTCAATTAATTAAGACTGTTCTGAATTCTGAAAGAGTCTTTCAAAGCATTCGCAAACCTTCCCCAGCATCTGCACCTTCTGCACTGTCCTTTCTCTGAGCTGAGTCATTAGTGAGAACACTGCATCGACCTGGTTTCAGGACAGATCCTTAGGGGATCTCTCTTGATACATCCAGATACGCTCAATACCCATGGGAGGAGAAATTGGTGTTTGAGCATAAGCTTTGGTCTTAATTTGGAAGCAGCAAGGCATTAGGGCAAGTCATGCAGCCATCTGAAGTGAAGCCTTAGCTTCATAAAATAGGATGAACAGGAAAATACACATGTGCATCTTCTGCACAGGCTGTCCTGTGACTTGGAGCTGCCCAGCATACAAATGCTGTGCACTGCCTTTGTGCCATGAATTCACACAGTATGTCGAAGGGGTTATAAATATACATCCTCCTGCAGTTTCAGAAGTAAGAAGAGGATGCAGATGGGCGAGAACTGTTCCAGTGAAGCTCGCGCTCTCGCCCGGCGCATAATGAGATCAGAATGCAAGAAGGAATGTGTGGAGGAGTGGAGCTGGCAAGGATTCACCAGCCTGAATTATTCTAAGCCTATTCCATCCCTAATCAAACTTTTTTCTGTTTTCGTAAAGGTGCTTTACCTTTCTGAAAGATGGTTCTGTTTCAACATGAGATTCAAACTCTTACTACGTGAGCAAATTCTAGTTGACAGGATATTGAAGTGCTCTTTTGGTGAGTTTTTGGTGTGCTGTTCTTCTTATCACAGCTTGCTTTGCTGTGGTTATTTCAGAGCACTTGGCATTTCCCTGCTATGTAGCCAATTTGTTAGATGCTGGAGAGTACGAAATTAGATCTTTAAAAGGATTCTAGATAATTTTTTATGCTAATATAAATCTAAAAAAACCCTCCAAACAGAAAAGGGGGTGGGCAGAGCAACATCACATGAGTTATCCAGACTTGTTTACATCCTGATTTGCAAAGATACAGCTTGACCCCAGTGTAACCTTGACATCTACACAGGGAGAGGAAATACGATGTAAATTAGCAAAGCCAAAACAAAGCAGGCAGACAGAAGCTGGGTGTACAGAACAGGCTGGGAAGGCAGGCTTTGCAACACTGCTGTGGAGAAGAAATGTGCACAAATTCTTCTCTTTTTTTTCTTCCTTGGGTTGTAAATGGCTGTGAAACTCACTAACAAAAAATGGCAGTGAAAACCAATCCCCCTAACAAGAAATGGTGTTGCTGCTTTTACAAGACCACACCCATTTTCCATAGCGTAGGATCAGCATGTTTTTCACTAGCAACCAGGCTGCAAACCCTCCCTGGAAAGTCATGCCCTTAGGAAGAGTGGTACAGAGCTCCCAGGGAAACATACTTCCACCCAAGCGTTTTGGATGCTGTCTAACTGGGTTTGAAAAGGTAACAATGATGTACTGGGGTCCTTATCATGGGAGCAAAGTAGTGCACATAGCATACTTCATAGCAGTGAATGGATGTTGGTGGTGAACAAGTCTTCTATTGGCTTTGTGTGTTGAATAAACAAGGGCTGTGGTTCATCCAGGAGCTTGGCAGTGGTGATGGGGCCATATGCTTCACTGTCCCCAGTTCTTCTATGGGACAAATGTTTGTGTGACTGAACCATGAGCTGGACTGAGAAATAAACCTAGAGGGGGAAAAAAAAAGTATTTTTTCCAGTGAGTTAAGAGCTTACCACCCCACTTTGGTTTTATTGTGGATTCCTACGCACGCTCACAGATGCCTGTGCTGACTGGGCGCAGATGCTGCTGGTGAAAGGACCCCAGCCCACCTGAGCTGGCAGAAGCGCAACCTCCCCTAACACCACACTTCCACTCCTGAAACTACAGCTGCAGCTTTGCCTCCTCACGCTTGTGATGCTTCCTGGTATCATGCTCACATGCCCCATCAGTGACGTGTTTCAGAGAGTTAAACCACCCAAGGCTTCTACAAAGCCATGCATCTTCACTTTTTGCTCCCTCACAGTATCTGATGACCACAGCCGTAGCATGAAGGAGGCCACCAGAATGGGACCCCTGGCACGGCACCCAGAGTGTGTCTAAACCACAGCCACGCTGGGCTCTTCAGTGCCTGTGAATGCTGCTCCCTCAAACATTTACAACATTAGGAGAGTTTTATTTCTTGACTCGTTATTTGCAATTGATTTCAAGAGAGGGTTCCCATGATGACCCCACTTGGCTCTTGAATCCACAAAACCATTATTTTCTGAATTTTCATCTCTGAAAGGAGGGAGCACAGTAGTCATGAGCAGTATTTTAAGCCTGATGGAGTACAGTTATCTGGGCTGCTGTAAGCAAAGCAAAGTCCAGTAGAAGTACAGCTTGTAGCCAGAAGCAGGTTCACAACTAGCAAAGTTAGGAGGCAGAAATGAGGTGGGAGAGAGGACACATAACTGCATGCTCCAGAATAGCCAATATCCTTCCTGAAATCTCTATTAAGTAGGTTCTCAACCGTCTTACTTTACTGAAGTGACTGTGGTGAGCTCTTTAATGTAGCGTTGTACAATCCCAAGCACAGCAGGTTCTCCTTAGCCTGACAATGTCAGATTTCTTCTTCTCAAACAAGTGAGAGTTGTCCATGGAGCAGTGTTGACCTGAGCTGTTGCGCTCAAACATTTCATTCCTCGGATCATCCTGGGCTCACCAGGGTCTGTACTCTACAAGCCTTTCTAAGATGATGTGAACAGTCCACGTGGGGGTCAAGTGCTATTCAGAAAGAACAGCACTGCCAGAATTTGTTCATGTTGTTGAGAAATAAGAAGTATATTGTATGTAATGATGTCTGCTAAACTTTTCATAGCCCTTGCTTGCTTGCTGTCTCCCACTGGCTACACACTCACACATGCAATGCACACTGTTACTTTTCTTTGTTAGAATACAAGCCATCACTGTTTAAATGCAAAATGACATTTTGGTGTATATATATGCATTTAAGCAAAACATGTTTTCTATGAACTCTAATTGGCATAAGACTCTTGGTTTAAATGCATGGATTTTAATCTTAGAAAGCTTCCTTAGCCATTGAAATGTGTGCTTGTACAGGAGAAATTGGAGAGAAAAAGTAAGCGTGGGAAGAGAAATTACTCTCCTAAAGCAAAGATAGGGAGAGAAGTCATGGAAGTATGAAGGCAGAGTTGCCCTTTATTCCATTCCACTGCAGGTCCATCAGTTTACGGGGATTTGTGCACAGGAAAAATACTGTTCCAAAAGAGCATAGATGGGCAAGCCTAGTGCTCTCCTCCAGTACTGCTCTGTAGTAGTGTGAAATGTGAAAGGAAGCCAACTGAAAAACAAAGGTTCCTCTCCAGTGGAGACCACAGGGTTCCATTAAGTCTGAAAATCTGATGTTCTTATTCATCCTTTCTTTGGATTTTGACCATGTGGGAAATCTTTATTCCCACTTCCACAGAAATGTATGAAATAAATGGGAAATGTAGCATCTTAATATTTAATTTGCTTGGTGATTAAAAGAAATTATTTTCAACCATTGAGCAGTTTAGCAGACCTCCATTCATTTTTGTAAAGAAATATTTGCCTGAGTTCTTTCTATGAATTTGTATGAAAAGAATAATTATTAAATCTTCTCCCATCTGTGAGTTTTTGATAAGGACATCTCTGATGTGAATAGTCAGAAACTGAATCCTAATCAAATGCTAATGCGTTAAGTGTAGCATAGTCCATGCTTCATAAATAACATGTGGATTGTGGAGTTGAAGCAGTGGAATGACAATACCTGGGAGTACTTTTTGGATAGAAAATTTATTTTCAGATTTTCAAAGCAACCAGGCAGAATCGGGAACTTAATTCAGAATTTACTTAAGCACTTAGGTGTTTAAGCCGATTTACGATGCCTTTGGAAGTCCGTGCCTTTCTATTCTTACACCATGAGTGAGGAATAGAACTTGTTGCATTCTCTTGGGTTTGAGAGTGTTGAGATAATTTACAGTGATAACAGTGTCACTGCAGAGCTACAGCAGAAAGACCTTTCTTTCAGTATGTGTGTAATGAAATGTGTGATGCTTCCAAAGACCAAATGACCAATGATTCAATATTCCCCCAATGTTTTCCAGACACAGTATGATAAAGTAGTCTTTCAAATTACTGATTTCAGGCTTGTATTAATCTTTTTTCATCGCACCTTTATAAGTAAGGCTTTTGTTATTGCTTTTTTTTTAGTAGTCTGAACTGGTAATCTCATCTCACTTCTTGAGGCTTAAGCATCGTTCTATAAGTACAGCTCTGGGCTAAAAATTATTTTAATTTTTGACGGTTTTCATATGAATTTCATTGTTTGTGCCCACCACTAAATTATCTCAAAACATTGCACCATGGCTAACGGCAAAACTGGGTCTCACAGAGAAATGTTTAATTCTTAGGCAACATTTATTCATATATGATTTAATAAGACAGCACAAGAACTAGGTGAATGTAATTTGAAAAATGAAAGTGGAAGGAGAAAATTATTTGCTTTCCAGCCAGAAAAAGAGAACATTTTTGTGACTGCCACCTTCTTTCCCCTCCCTGTGGTTCTTGTCATACCCTGGTGGACAAGAGCTAATGATGATTCGGCTATGGACAGTGTTCAAAACAACCACCATGGTACAAGCCTATTGCCTATGAATGCTCTTTATTACCTAGCACCCATAGGGCTGTACCAGGAGATCACAACTGGAATCACTGCTTTTTGTGGTGCCACCTGCTGAAACACACAGTAAGAGATACAGCTGCCCTCAGTGCTAATAGGTAAAATTATATGGTGGCCAGACCTTTTTACCAGATGAAGGAACCTAGATGACCCTTAGAAATAGATAATTCTAATTTGCAAGCTATTGGTGCAAGACTATCATTTCCCCCTGATGAATCAGTGAACTGAGGAAGAGGTAAGTTTTGCCTGAATTTCAATGGCTAAACAGGATAAGTAAAGACTGTGAAAGACAAGGGGTATGGTGACACTGTCACACTGCCAGGTCCTCCAGAACTGAGGTGTGGTTGACACAGGTGGTTCAGGGCTGGAGGTGAAGCCTGGGCTGAAGCTAAAACCGTCTGGGTCTCAGAGTGGGCTGCAGAATCTCTCTGAGATGCTGGGAAAGAGCTGTGCTAACAGCCCAGCTCCTGCAGTGTAACGCTTCTTGCCGGCAAGGCCTACGTCATTGAAAGAAACCTGGAAAAGCCATAAAGAAACTACTCACAACATGCAAGGACCTTGCCTGCAGCACAGGGCAGGTTTGTGCTGTGCGGGGCTGGCACTGCACAGATATTCCTTGTAGTGCAGGACTCTCCTTCTTCCATTATTATTACTGATGCTTTAAGGCAGATCACATATCCTAATTTTTTTCCGATTCCCCTGTTGAGAAAGACTTTTAACCTGCCTTCATGTGTCTTGACTTAATACGGTAGCTTCTGCCCCATGATGGTGTGTGCTCAGGTAGTTGGGGCATGTCCACTGTCTCCCTTCCAGAAGAAACTGTGTGTGCATCTCTCTTTGTAGGGACAGCATGAGCAGGCAAACCCATAAAGAATTTAATTAGGTTAAAGATAAATTTCAAAGAGGATACAAGCCTTTAAAATGCAGACATAAACAGAGCTTGCCATGGGGCATGTGTGTCCTTATGCTGCTGCAGAGGACACTGCAGAGCCAGCCACTGGCTTCTGTCTTAAAGTCCAAGCTTTGGGCTAATGATCATAGCTTGCGACAAGCTCTAAGCAATGCTCCACTCTTTCAGGCTCTGTAATTATTTTGCTCCGGTGAAACCATAAGGTTTAATTTTTACTTTGGACTTAATCTCAAATTTATGTTGACTATTAGTCATACCCTTTATATTAATCTAGAAGTAAAAAGCAGACCAAAACTGTGCCCCTCCCGCCTGCCAGGGTACTGCATGCTGCAATAAAATGCTTCTCTGCAAACTTGCTTCTTGGTAAATAGTCTGACTCCTGTTTTCTGGTTAGGGAAAAGGGAGTGGCATCCTGCACAGGCTGCAATCCCCAGCGCAGCTCCATGTGGCACAGCGAGTCTGCAGTGTGGAAATACAGGCTTTGTTTGCTTAGCTTTATGGATGAAATGTAATTAATGACAAATGGATAAAAAATATTGATCATAAAATCATGGCATAAGTGAAATTCATGCATTTATGAAGAAGTCCTAAAATGTCTTTTAAAAAAAATTTATGTAGGGCTATTAAAAAACACCTCTGGTCTGATGGCTGAGAAGTGCAGACACATGGAAATACTTTCGTAGTTTCCCAATTCTTTCCATTCCAAGGTGTTTACAATAGCTCCAGTTTTAATTTTTTGTTGTTGTTTTGGGAGTTATTCCATAGCCATAATTTCCAAATTTTCTCATAAGCCCAATCAAAATGTTAAGGTACTTCATTAAATATTTAAGAAACCATCTCAGCAAAAAAATGGCATGGTATTTTTTCATAATGGAGAAAGCATGTTAAAAGTTGTGTGCACCACAAATGTTTTCTTTAATCTAAGTCTTTATAAATTCAGTCTAGTAATGAGTACATGGAAGATGGTAAAAGTCCACTCAGAAGTTAGGAGAACTTCAGAATTCTGGTAATTATGCAAGTTCTATTCTCTGCCGTGGATGTAGGTATAGTGAGCTTGGACTACATGGTCACATTTTGTCTCTGACAGACTGCCTGCCACAGCACGCAGCCTGGATGCACAAGGGAGACAAATTAAGATTGCATGTGCAGCTGTAAATGTGACATTTGGAAAGTCTGAAATAGAACAGAAATAGCATTATTTTAATGTAGCTGTTTTGTGTGCATACAAATAAGCTTGTGGCTTAGGTTCACCTCTTTCAGGTGCTGAGGCTTTGATATTCACTGTATTTAGAGGCTTTGTACTTGTCCTTTCTAGAAGCGAGTGTTAAGTGCTGTAATGGAATGATGATGCAGTTCCTTGTATTCTTGCACCTAGGTAAGACGTGTTTCACTGCACCTTGAATTGAATTAATGTTAAAGTTGCATTAATTCATCACCAATCTGGAAAGGCAACTGCCATTGCCTGTGTTCTTCCTTAGTAATAATTTTCCCCAGTTTTCTCCTCCCTGCCCTCACCTGTGCTGGCCTGTCTGCTGGATTTCACTTTCCAGCATCATTGCTGCGGGTCCAGCTGTTTGTAAAATTTGTTAAGTTGTTAAATGAATGCCACATTTCCTTTTTATAGAAAAAGAAATGTTTTTTACAAGCCTTAATTAGACAAATGACAAAAATAAAGTTTGAAAAGCTCATACTGTGTGACATCTTAAATGATGACTGGAATGGCTTAGTGGCATCCAGCTACTCTCTTTGTCTACACACATCTGAGTTACTGAGTGTCCCACAAGCCACCTTTACACTGAGGGAATATGCATCACTGATTTTGAAATCTAGGCTTTAAATAATAAAAAAATATTAGCCTGTTTGTTAATAACAGAATGCAGAATTGGATTAGACCTTAATGCCTCTTTGGAAGGACATATTTTGTTAATTATTTCTTAGGAAGAGTTTAAAAAAAAAGACATTGTGAGAAGTAAACTCAAAACCTTACCTTGCACAGGATCTGCTTAGGTGACTAAGTACTGGAAAAGTGGGGTGGTGGGGTCACACAAAGAGGCTTCTGAAAATGGAAAATGACATTTTTTGATTCTGCTACCTGTTCATAAATCAATGCCACTGACTTACTGGGAAGAAAAAGTGAATTTAATGGGCTGGTGGGATACGTGAGCTATGATCTGCTTTACTCCAAGCCAGTAGCCCTTAGGGTGGGTTTATAAGGTCCCAGATAATCTTGGAAGACATTAGCATTTTCATATCGCTTAATATGAGTTCAATCTATACACCACTTTATGAAATGTGTTACTAAGCTGTGTGTTGAGGCATTGTTTTATTATTTGGATTTCATTAAAAAAAGCTGCATGTTGAATATCCAAAGAGCTACTGCAAATATTTTGCATCTTCTGTTATAACAACTATTGCTTAATTTTTTAATGAAGATCCAAAAGGCTTATTCCCACTATGGAAAGGGAAAAGAACATGGTCTGACCATATGGTGTCATCTCCATACAGGAACTTTAAAATAGAGTGAATCTGTTTCTCATAGACATGACAAAAAGCAAAAGCATTTCACCACAAAGCGATGACTTTTTTTTGAAGAAGGTGCTCTTTATCCCAGAAACAACATAACCATGACATGATGTGGCAGTTACCATGGCAACTAATTATTTTTTTATTGAACAACAAGAAGAAACACAATAGCTTCGTGAAACCCAGCATATCTTGGCAAGCAAGTTAAAATATCCTGGGGCAGCATCAACATGTGCAGTCATAGTTCTAGTTTCCTTTTTTTTTTTTTCTTTCAGAGGTTTTCTATTTTTTTGTATGTGAACAAACACATTTGATTATGGGCCAGAAAAGGCAGGTTAACTTTTTTATTTGACTTCTTCCTTTACCAAAATCTCCTCTTGACATTATTGCACGACTGATATGTTGTGGTCATTTAAGTTACAATAGGAAGTGTCCGCCTTGGTTATGCACTCGAACTGATGAACCCACATTTTCAGAAGTTGCCCAAGTTGGGAGTGAAAGGTTGACAATTTAGCTGACAGGAGAACATGACAAGGAAAATAGAACAGATGGTGGCCTTGAAAATACCATTCTCCAGAAGTATGTGGAATCAATTTAATCCACAATAATAGTACAATGAAGAATCGTATTCTGTAATTACAAGGCTGAAAGAGAGATGGTTTTGATCCAGATATTATTGATTTAGTAGATGGTAGATAATAAAGTAATTCAGAAATTGTGGTGTCTGATTCATGCCTGGCTGAAGTGAGCTGCACATGCTTTTATTTAGAGTCCCCTTTAATAAATTGGAATGAACTTTAATGAACATCGCACTGAATACATGAGTCAAGGGTGATGTATTGATGTTATTAAAGCTGATGGAACTTCTGCTATGTTTGCACAGTGTTGCCCAGATAGAGAGGCAAGGAGAAAGACACTTGTGCCTTTAACATCCAGAACTATGAGGGTTTGGACAGATTATTTCAGAAATACTGATGTTTGCAATAGTGAATGTCAGAGTGAGTGAAGATTCTCATCCAATGATAGCTTACATGTGTGTAATTCAGTTTGTATAACTATGCTAAATTCATACTCTTACTCCTGTTGTTGTAGATCATCTTGAAGGCAAGTATAATAGCCTGAATAGCAGTGTTGCTGCTATAGTTTCAATTATGCATGCAGGCTCATCTGAGGACAGATTAGATACTCTGCCAAAGCCAAAACATTTCAGGAATTTTTCCATCTCCATTTGATGTGTCAGAATGAAGGAAGAAAATCTTCATCTCAGTTCTGCCATTTAGCATGACCATATAACTGAATATCACTGGTTTAACCATAGTCTCAATTAGTGAAAAAAAAAGAAACTTTCCCTCAACCACATACTCAACCTCAAATCTTTTGGTTTGGTTCAGAGCTAGTTATGTTAAACCAGTTAAAGTCAGATTTAGTCTGGAGAGGCTGCAGCATTACAAGATCAAATGACATGTGATGTACTGTGAAACTGGATTGCGTTAGAGATTACATAAATAGAATTAATATTACTTAACATCACTTCAACATCTGAGGCAGTAAGAAATCCATGTGAACATGACTGAGAATCTCCATCTGTAGCTGAAGAATAGTCGCATGATGGAGAATTGAACGAGAGCAGCCAGGAAGGATCATGTCTCACAGGAGGTGGGGCTCACGTTCAGGAGGGTCTTTTCCTTTGAGTCATGGCTGAACCAACAGATCAGCCTGAGGATTAGGGGAAATGGCTGCTGAAAGGAACGAGACAAAACGTCCATTGTTATGCTGTCACTATTGGCTGTCGTTTCACTGAAACACAAAAGAAAGACTATTTGTAGAGTTGGGAGTGCGGATCTAAGTGCTGTGCACCAATTCTGATTGAGATGAATTCATTCTGCTGACTGAAAAATATTCCTGTGAAACCCTGTCTGACTGTGCTTACAAGATTGACTAAAACGCAACTTTCATACTGTTGACTTTAGTTAAGACTGTATAGGAAATTACTATTTTTAGTAGTTACTTCCTAGAAAGTCGCTATTTTCTCCTGTTGATATAGACACAGAGGCAGTAACTTTGGGAGAAGGGTATAGCTGTAGTAGTTCGTAGAGTATTATAAATTCTTATATCCCTTTAGGATAAGTCACTGGAGCTTCCCGCTAGTTTTGTCAGGCACCTGGTTCTTCAGCTGTTAGTGAATATATGTAAGTAGCACTCCAGGTCTTTCTGGTGATGGTGAAGAAACTCCTCACATCATCTCTGTGTATGAGAAGACTTGGAGGTGTGATCGTCAGGAGGGAAAGTAAGAATGGGAAACAGTGCTAGGTGGAAAACTAAAAGTTGGCCACCTCTTCCCTGCCCCCCACTCCCTAAAGTAATTGTAAAATTTATGCAAATAGTTGCATTTTCATTCATAGATACTTGTATTTATGAGTTGTATCTTTATTAAATGCTCAATGTTAAAAGGCAAAAGAACTTGGTCCCATTGATCTAATTTACTGTGGAAAATTGGAAATTACTGTGGAAATGTGGGCCCAGAGAGTGGTGGTAAATGGAGTTAAATCCAGCTGGAGGCCAGTCACAA